>ML831533.1:25831-49092 GCA_009831015.1 Picea engelmannii | reverse complement strand
GGGGGGGGGGGGATCTAAATCTACATGTAGATCTAAGTCTCCAGGAAAATATTTGAGGAAATGATGGAAGTGTGGTAAAACATGGCATTATAAGAAATATTGAAAGTCTAAGAAGGTTGATAAACCAAAGGGAGCTGATAGTACCTCTTCCACAGAGGAGAAAACCTCCACTGAAGAAGGAGGTGATGTTTACCTGGCATCTACAGGTACACATGCAGACCGTGATGTATGGTTGATCGACTCAGGTGTGCCATACCATATGACTCCTCATAGGGAGTGGTTTAATGAATATGGAAAATATGATGGTGGTGATGTATTCCTAGGATATGACTCGACAACCAAAATCATGGGATGTGGAAGGGTTAAGGTTCTACTAAAATATGGAAGGATTAGAACTCTCCCTGGGGTTCTAGACATTCCAAAAATAGCCAGGAGCCTAATATCTGTAAGCAGGTTGGATGATGCAGTGGATACTGTATTGGGAAAGGGAACTTGCAAGATGGTACGAGGTGCAATGGTGTTGATGAGGGGAGTTTGGTGTGGAAATCTGTACAAGTTGTTGTGAAGAAATTATACTAATGGGTGTAACATTTATGTTGTCCCTCGACAGAGAAATAAAGAAGACAAGACCAATATTTTCCCTGGAAAGAAGACCATGTTGTGGCATCAAAGACTGGGACATATTGGAGAAAACAACCTTTAAACACTACACGGTAAAGGTATAGTTGAAGGTATGTCTAATTTCACTCTGGATTTTGATTTATGTGAACATTGCATATATGGTCAAAAAAATCGAGTAATATTCTCATCTAGTTCTACAAGAGCAAAGGGGATCTTAGAGTTGATACACAGTGATGTGTTTGGACATGTGCCTGTTCCATCACTAGGTAAATCTGTGTATTATGTTTCATTCACAGATGATTTCTCAAGGAACACATGGATTTATTTTCTTAGAAAGAAATCCGAGGTATTTGATAAATTTAAAGAGTTTAAGGCTCTAGTAGAAAATTAGACAGAGAAGAAAATAAAGGTATTTAGAATAGATAATGGTGGGGAATTCTACAGAAATGAATTCGAAGAAGTCTGTAAGAAGTGTGGTATAGCAAGGAAAAAGACTAATCCATACACACCTCAACAAAATGGAGTTTTGAAAAGGATGAACAAGACACTCATGGAAAAAGCAAGGAGCATGCTCAGTGGTGCCGATTTAGGACATGAATTCTAGGCAGAGGCAGTGGGTACAACATGTTACCCAGTCAATCGATCACCCTCATTAACATTGGATGATAAAACTCCACATGAGGTATGGATTGGTAAGACACCCTCTCTTGAACATCTCAGAGTGTTTGGTTTTTTTGCTTATGCACATGTTCCAAAGGAAAATAAAAGTAAGTTGGATAATAAACCTTAAACGTGTATCTTTATGGGCTATAAAGATGGTGTGAAAGGTTATAAGCTTTGGAACCCATAAACTAAGAAGATTGTTTCCAGTCGGGATGTTGTTTTTAGAGAGGTAAAATATGTGTCCAAAAAGGAATTCCTACCAACGCAAGATGAACCTAAGAAAATAGATCTTGATTTGGATGATGCAAAATATGAATCATCTGAAGAAGATTAATCAAAATATGAAGAAGAACCTCATACCCTAGTATTGAGAAGATCAATGAGAGAAAGAAGGCAACCAGAAAGGTATATTCCACCTGATTTTCATTCTAATTTTTCTTTATCTATTACTGATGATGATCCCATAATTGTCTGGGAAGCAGTGAATTCAGAGGATAGTAAACTCTGGAAGAAGGCCATGGTTGAAGAAATGGATTCCTTGGATAAGAATAAGGCATGGGATGTAGTTGAGATGCCAGCTGGAAGAAAATATGTTGGTAGAAAATGGTTGTTTAAGAAGAAGTTTAATGCAGAAGGAAAAGTGGAGAAATACAAAGCTTGGTTAGTAGCAAAAGGTTATTCCCAGGTAGAGAGAATTGACTTTGGTGATATGTTTTCTCTTGTTGCTAGGTTAACTTCTATTAGATTTATTTTATCTATTGCTACTACTTTTTCTATTAAAGTGGAACAGATGGATGCGATGACAACATTCCTACATGGGGATCTGGAAGAAGAAATCTACATGAAGCAACCATAAGGATTTGTAGTGAAGGGAAAGAAAGAGGCGGTCTGTAAGCTAAAGAAGTCACTATATGGTCTGAAGCAATCACCTAGGATGTGGTACCAAAAGTTTGACACATACATCCATGGATTGGGATTTGTGAGAAGAATGGTTGATCACTGTGTATATTCCAAGAAGGTTGGTAATCACTTCATTTATGTAGTGTTGTATGTTGATGCCATGTTGCTAGTAGGAAATAACACGGATGTTATAAAGAAGGTGAAATCACAGATATCCTCCAAATTTGACATGAAGGATCTTGGTGTTGCTAACTTCATTATGGGAATGGATATTAAAAGAGATCGTGCAAATAGGAAACTATGGTTGAATAAAAGAAAATATGTTGAGACTATATTGTAGAGGTTTAATATGCATGGAATTAAATCGATCAAGGTTCCTATTCCTATAGGTGTAAAGTTATCTGCAGATCAGTGTCCTAAGACATAGGAAGAAGAAGATGACATGTCCCATGTTTCATATGCTAGTATAGTTTGTAGTTTTATGTATGCAATGGTCTATACTAGACCGAACATTGCACATGTAGTGGGATTTTTGAGCAGATATATGTCAAAACCAGGGAAGGAGCATTGGACAACAGTAAAAAGGGTCTTCAGGTATCTTCGTGGCACTACCAGTTATGGATTGTGCTACCAAGGAAGACCAGGATTGGACATACATGGATTTGTTGATGCAAACTGGGCTGGATATCTAGATCACAAAATATATACAAGTGGGTAAGTGTTTAACCTATTTGGAGGAGCAATCAGTTGAATGAGAAAAAGACAGGTTGTAGTGGCACTCTCAACTACAGAAGCTAAATACATGGCAACCACTCATGCAAGAAAGGAAGAAGTACGGTTACAGAGTTTGAGTTTAGGTATTGGGTTGGTACAACAAGAAGTAATATTAGATTGTGACAGTCATAGTGCAATATTCCTGGCAAAGAACACAACTTATCATTCGAAGACAAAGCATATTGATGTTCAGTATCACTTTGTGAGAGACATGGTTGAAGAAAAGAAGGTGTTGTTGAGAAAGGTTGAGACTTTGAAGAATGTTGCAGATTCATTGACAAAGTCTGTGAGCACAAGAAATTTCTCCTGGTGTAGAGTAACAATTGGCATTGCTGCCTTGGATTGTTGACTATATAATCCCGTGGACCCCTGGATGCAAAGAAAACAACAAGTGGGAGAATGTTGGGTATGTGTTATATTCTTTGCATGTGTGTGTGTGGGCACGTCAGATTCGAAATTTGCATTTGATGATCCCTCTAGTAGTGCTCATTTTTTCATGTGCGTTGGGCGCTTCCTATGGGGGTCCCAGGTATGGCCTCCCTGGCCCCCAATTTTTTTTTTGGGTGTTTTTGCTATTTTAGCATATTTTTCTATTTTTAGCGGTTTTCTAATTTAATCCCGGATTAAGGGATTAGGGTTTTGGTATCTACGAAATACCTAAAAACATTTTATATATATTTTATGGTGAATGGTGAAATTAATACAATGAAGCATTGAAAGGTTTTCTCCCGGTTAAGGGTTTCCGGTATAAATCTCTGTGTACTATGTGTATGAGCCATTGATTATTTTATGTTTTTCTTAAGAATCTATATGCATTTCTTTAGTTCACAGGTTTAAAACTTACACAAGGCAATCAAGATGAGTATCCATTTTTGTCCCCAGGTCCTGTGCATCCTTGCAGTCATCTAGAAACAGATTCAACAAGTACGAAGGCTAACTGAGTATGGTGCCCTCTGCACACTATGCTGCAGCTGCGACAACCCTGACAGAGACTTCCTCCTTGCAACATTTTCTGATTAATTTGCATGCCATTATTTTTGTGGCCATTCTTGTCGATGCATCACTAATACACTTGATTATGATTCTGCATGACCCCATTTCTATACCATACTTCTTCTTCATTTTCTCGTCCAATGCCTTCTCCTTCATCTTATCATCAAGGAACTGTGCGGGTGTCTCCCCCCGTATTGGCAACCCTGTGATGTATGCAATGAGCTCTACGTCTATGGAGACAATCTGTTCCAGACACAGGTATTCTCCATGGGTGACTACCATCAGTTTCTTGACGCAATTGTTTGTGTCTCGGCCCCTCCCAAAGTGCGGGATGTCCAATGGGCCTAGAATCCCAGTTTTGGCCATTCCTACTGCCCATTGGCTTGGTTGGTTAATTGGTTCACCAAAGGGTCCTATACCCATAGTTTCCAGGTAAAATTTATTGGAAAACTCTCAGAACTTGTTCATGTCAGTCACATCATGGTTTGAGTACCTCAATTTCTCCACGTAGCCTAACATATTTCCTGCAATATGAACTCCATTTGGAATGCACGGCAAGACTATGACTGTGGCGACCTGCTTGTGTGGTGGTCATGGTTCCGACTATTTTCCCTTATGTTGTGGTGGCTTAATCAAGGTTCTAGCCTCCATCATTTTTTCTTCTACATATTGCTCTACTTAGTCGGTGACATATTCCATTGTGACCTCCTATGGTTGTTTCGGTGTGGTTGTGTGTGACCTTTCTAGTGCGACCATTTCTGGCTCGTTCAGGGTCGTCCCATTGAATCTCGGAGCTTCTTCAGGGTTTTGGGGGTGTGAATGATTTCCTGTGTCCTCAACCTGTTGGCCTTGTTCCCCTTTCGACACATCAATTTCCATGCCCACTGGTGTTTTCTGCTGGGTTTCCTCCACTATTGGTGTGGGGCTTCCTGGTGTCATATCAGGAGACGGGATTTAGTCCACGTTGACAAAATATGGAGGCTGAGGTGGTTGATTTTCTCTTCCCTGTGGCTGTGGTGGTGGTCTGATGTTGCTTCAAGGTCATTTGCAAGTCTGTCTCGACTCTCCCAGTTTGGGTGGTGCCATGGTGGTAAAGATGTTCTTCGTCAGGCTTAGTGGCCTCTGTAACCTCTACAAACTTCACTCTCTACTCTATATAATATATCTCTCTATGATTTTCTCAATTTGACAATAACCCTTTCAATCCTGGCATGCTTCCATTATATAAAAATTGAGTGAAACTTCTTGGAGACATTACCCAAATTGCATTTTAAATGAACCGACGCTTCCCATGTACTTTCCATTGATTACCCTTGTCGTTTCTAGTTGGCTTTGTTAATGAGGCATCCCATCAATCGTTCTTGTCATTCAATTTGGATAGCCGCTGTTCATTGGTGCTTTATTTTCCATACCCTCCATTTTCGTTATTTCCGCCTTATGTTTGGCGTGGTAACCCCTCTATTTTTTTTTTTAAGTAATAGGAGGTCAATTGTCCCTATACAACTTCAATAGACTCCCATTGATCATCCCTCTGAGTTATGTTTCTCCTAAATCCTTCAACTGTACAACTCCCCCATCTGTGAAAGTCTTTACTTTGTATGGTCCTAACAAATGCATTATGAGTTTTCCTAGGTGCTGAAGAGATTTAATGTCATACACCAAAACTAAGTCTCCTTCCTTGAAATTATTCCTTTTGATGTGTCTATAATGTCAATATTTGTCCCTTTCTTTCTTTACTTCTTGATGAAACCCTGCTAGAATCCTGTCTTCCTCCATGATCATCAACTGACTTAGTCTTTCCTGTGCTCCGCCCTGTTCTTTCATGTTCGTAATTGTTGCTACGCGCAGACTAGGTACCAAAAATTCTAATGGAACCACAACTTCTTGTCCATACACCAATCTAAATGGTGTCTATCCTATCAACTTTTTGCATGTGGTCCTATACGCCCACAATACTACTGGTATCTTCAAGTCCCAATCATCCCTATTAACGTTGAAGATCTTTGTCAGTGCATTTTCAAGGATTTTTTTAAAGGCTTCCACTATTCCATTTTCTTGAGGATGATATGGCGTACTCTTTTGATGATAAAATTCAAACTCCTCAGTCATAGCCTTAATAGTGTTGTTAACGAAATGAGTGCCTTGGTCACTCATCAAAATCCTTGGGCATACAAATCTAGTGTACACTTGCTCAAACAAGAAGTGTGTTGTTGTCTCTGCGCTGCAATATTTTACTGGTGTTGCTGCTGCCCATATTTTAAAGTATTTTTTCACTGTGATAATGTACCTTGCTTCTGACCTTTTTCTTGGTGGGTTAAGTGGTCCCACAAAATCTATGGCCCATTTATCAAATACTTGCAATGTTACTTGTGGTCTCAGGGGAATCTTGTCCCTTCTATTCGGTTTACCAAACCTTTGACATACATCGCATCTCTGGCAGTATTCCTTTGAGTCTCTGTGAATAGTCGACCACCATATTCCTGCGCATAACACCTTATACACAGTTTATTTTCTTGTATAATGTCCTCCTTCTATTCCCTCACGGGATTATGCTAATATCCTTGGTCTTTCATTCTCTAGCACACATCTTCTCAGGATGCTATCTATTCCCATTTTGTATAAGTTCCCTACGATCAATTGATAGTCTACATCCCTGAATACCAAGTTTTTCTTTTGTGCAGTGTTGAATTCCTTTGGCGCGGTCCCTATACTCAAGTATTGGATGATGTATACAAAATATTCATCGACTATCTGGACTAAAAATAGTTGTGCGTCGGGAAATTTATCCTCTAGACTCATGGGTTCCTCCCCATTTATGATCCTCAACAGGTGATCAGGTCCTGTGTTCAGATTTCCTAGTTTGAGTATCACTTCAAAGTCAAATTCCTGGAACAACAATAACCATCGACAAATTCTTCCCCCCCAACACTGGCTTGTTGATGAGGTATTTGAGCGTTGAATGGTCTATGAAAATATTGAAATGTTTACACAATAAATAGTGCCTAAAATTCTAAAGTGCGTAGACCATTGCTAAGCCTTCCCTTTTGTGGTATTATAATTTTGCTCCGATTATGACAATTTTCTACTAGCAAATGCTATAGGATGGTCCACTTCTCCTTCTCCTGGATGCACTAGTATAGATCCAAGTGATATGGTTGACGCATATACATGGGCGTGTAACATCTTTTCCCAATTTGGGAATACCAGTATTGGTGTGGTTACCATCTTCTCTTTTAGGGTGTCCAATCCGCGTTGACAGATCTCATTCCAATGAAACTTACTGTCTTTTCTTAACAATTTCTCCATTGGTGTAGTGATTTGTGCATACCCCTTTATAAATTTCTTGTAGTATCCTGTGTGTCCCAATTTTGCTCTTAATTGGTGGACTATTTTTGGTGGTGGCATAATAACAATTACGACCATCTTAGCAAGATCTACTAGCAAGCCTTGTTTTCATACTATATGGCCCAATAGTATCCCAAAAGGTGTTCCGAAGATGCACTTTTTGATATTTAACGATATTTGACACTGCCTGTATCTTTCTAACATCAGTATCAACACTCCTACATGTTCTTTCAATAGACTATAGACTATCCAATCATCCATATATACCTCTAGAAACTGGTGGATGAATTCCTTGAATTCCACTATATGTACTCTGGAAAATATTGCTGGTGCAATCTTCAATCCAAACATCATGACTGTACACTGGCAGGATCCCCATTCTGTGAAAAAAATGGTCATGTATCTTTCTTCTGGTGCTATCCTAATCTGATGATATCCTAATAATCCATCGATGAATGAATAAACTTCATGTCCTCCTACATTCTCCAAAACTTCATCTGTGAAGGGAGTAGGGAACGAGTCATGTAGGCACACATCGTTCAACTTCCTTAAGTCGACACATATTCTTATCCCCCCTTGTTTATTCTCTTGAACTACCATCAGGCTTATCCATTCTGATTCCTCTACAGGTTCTATGATTCCATCCTCCAACATCCTATCGATCTTGGCTTTGATTTTTTGCTTATATATTGGGTTTAGTCTGTATGGTCGTTGTCTGATCGGTCTTGCCTCAGCTCTGAGTGGTATCTTCATTTCTCCTAGCTCTCCCACTATGCCTTTCATTTATGTGAACGTAGTTGGGAACAGGTCACTATACTTGCGCAATAAATATGTTATACTTTCCACTGTTTGCTCATCCCAATAGTCTTCAATGTTGGCCATTTTGGGATTCTCAATTGTCCCAATGTTGACTTTCTTCACCTTGATTAGCGGAGAAATAACTTTTGATTCTAGAGGTGGACCTTCCACTTGTTTATCGCCTTCAACTTCCTCAATATGAATATTGCGTGGGTCATCTTCATCTGGTTCTTCTTCCTGCATGTGGTAACATGACAATAGTTCTTTTACTATATGTCTGTTTTGTTGTTGTTCTTCTGTGATGAGTTCAACTTATGGTTCCTTAATGAATATCACCCCTTTGATTTGTTTAAGTGTTGTTTCTATGTTGGGGTTCTCATGTTCAAATGAGAAAGTGACTATAAAGTTTTGTTGTAATACTGTCTAGCTCGTAGTTCCTCTGCCCAATTCTAGGTCTGCATACCAGTTTGTTGGGATACCTTCTAATGTGTGAACAAAGTGATGAGGCCATTCCTTCAGTGGTGCCATTTTTCATATCTCTCTGCACTTCTCCAAGTGTTTTTCTAGTGTTCCCTATCCATCATATTTCTCTAGTTGGTTTCTTCCTTGTTCTGCACCAAACCTAATGCGTAGTAGATGTTTACATTGGTACTGGTCCTTGACTGTTTCCTTGTGCACACCCCACCATCTTGCAGGTGTTTCCTTGAGTGTTGTATCTAGGGATAAGAGCCTATGATTTTCTAACACTTCATATTTGTACCATGTTAAGAATGCTTCTAGTTCAGTCACCCCATGGAAGTTGGGAGGTTCCGTTATCTCCATACCTACCCATCTTACTGCGTGGTCTATTCTTTCACATCTTCTTGTGGAGACTTCGTGTAACCTCTGCTGCTAATTTTCTAAGCCTGTATCTGAGTATGACGCACATGAGGTGATTCTTCACCAAATGAGTATCCCATATGTAGTTGGGTTCACATAATATTCATATCACACAGTTGTTCTGTACAACTGGTTAATTTCCTCTAGGTCCAAGGAAGTAGGTTCTATGAACCTTTCCCCTTCTAATGGGTTCAATGGCGCAATGAATCTATATTCTCCTGACTCGAAGGTAATATTTCGTGTCTTTAATTTAATTATGGCTTGCTTATCAAACACCCAATCCAAGGCCAACAATTCCAGATAAGGTGTTATTCCATCCATTATCTAGATTACTTCGAAGTTGGCTTTAGTTTGTACTCCATCCAGGTCTATTGTCACTCCTTTTAGTCTTCCAATTGGTATAACTCTGTGTTGATTTTCTAGTTCCAGCTGAACAAGTGAATATCCTAATGTGGGTTCTCCCATACATCTCCATGTCTTCTTGGGTAATACATTAACTTCAGATCCTAAATCCAATATATTGTCTCCCATGTTAAAATATCCAATGTTGGCATTCATCCTGAATTCCCTACTTGTTCTCCTCCTTGTATGTAGGTGATTGACTATTTTTTGTTCTAACTTTCGTCCTGCTTCTATGCTACATATTTCAAGCATATTTTTTAATACTTTAACAGAGAATGGACCATTTAGTAGTCTAACACAGGATTGCAAAATAACATTAATGGTACTTACTTCTCCTAGTGGATGTGGTTTTTCAATGTGATCAAGCGATGGAGGCATATCATACTCTGGTAATTCCTTGTTATGTTACACAGTTTATGTAGATGTAATGTCTGGCTTCAAGAATTCTTGTCTGTCTTGCTTGAATATCTCCTTCTCGTTCTCTGCATCAAACTACTTCTTTGGTTCGCCATTCTTCTTCACCCATTGGTGTTGTATTGGCTCTTGTCTTAGTGTGCCATTTCCTGTTTTAGCTCCTCCCCGTGTAACTATGTTGATGTTTCTCCCTTCATCCCTTCCTTCTGCTGAAATCCACTGGACATTCTGATTGTTCTGATTCCTCTTTTCCTAGATTTTCCCTAATAGTGTCGGGCATTCTTCCGTGTCATGATCTGATGCGTGAAAATACATACAGGTCGCTAGTGGAAGTGGACATTCTATTGCATAGTGTCCTGGTTATTGACAGTTGTGACATACCACTAATATGCTACCTCTTCCAAAGCCTCATGTTGATCTTCCTCCACCTCTGTATCCAGCTCGATCCCATCGTGAAACGTTATACTGAGGCACATGGTTATACTGTGCGGTATTATAATATGGCTGCACGGTATTATATTTCAGTTGCACAATGTTATATTGTTTTTGCTCAATGTTATACTGCTACTGCGTAGTGTTGTACATGGATAGTACTTGATTAAACTGAGGTCTGGCTTGCCCAATCATGATTTTTGCCTGCACCCTGTATGCATCTGATGTTCTTTCTCTCATCAAGTCCATGGTTCTGCAATCTTTGTCATCATGTCCTACTGACTTGCAAAAGTTGTAATATGAGCTTTTCGGTACTATTTGGTACTTCTACATCATTGGGAAGTGGTATGGATCATGACCCTGTTTCTTACAGATATCGCACCATAGTCCTCCTATTGGTAATGGATTTAGTATTCCTGCTACCATGTACTACATGAATGTTGGACATTCATTCTTATGGTGTCCTTCTATCCTACGAACAACTTCTCTTTTGTCCTTACCTTTGTTCTGGTTCAGCTAGAATGTTAATTTCTTCAGATCCTCCTTCAACTCATTTATGGATGGATCTGTCTTCTGATATTGGTTTTCTTCTAGTTGTAGGGCTTCCTATAGAGCCTCTGCCTACGTCTGAAACTTATTTTGTCGCAATGGATACTTCAATTGTGGTAGCAATGAATTGACAAACAAATGCCTATGTTGCATATTTGTCATGACGTATTTTAGTTTGAATCTCTAGTCGATATCCCATATAGATTCTCTTGGTTTCTATCTAATCTCTATCATCTCATTCATGTATTGATCCTCTGAAATAGGCTTCTAGAACTCATTTATCAGCAGCTTCTTGATATCTCCAATCACTCTGGTTTTCCCTAACGAACTATTTGTAGCTAAACTCATGTACCAATACAGTGCGCGATCTCTTAATGTGATAGCTAACTATGAAAGTTTAGTGTCTTCGTTTGTGATCTATTTCGCTTCTTAGATATTTTCACAGATAAACAAGTGCTTCTTCGGGTCTCCGACACTTCTTCTTTGAATTATGGTAACCTGATGGTGGGATCATGTCCTGTCATATTGAATGTTGAACTACTACCTCCGCGCGGTGTAGATACTTGAGTACTGTTTCCTAAACTAGCTCCCCCAGTTGTTGTTCCTTATGTAGATGAACTTCCTACTATCTTCCTTCTTTCGAAATTCGGTTTTCTAAATGGTGGTGTTTTTCTTGGTGTATTAGTCACACATGGGTTTATGGGTTCCACACTGACACTGATATGGATAGGAGTGTTTCCTTCCATTTCTGGTATTGGACCTCTCGTCTTTCTCTCATATGTTTCACATAGGATTTCCTCAATCTGCTCCACATCCCAGAGATCCTGTACCTCCTCTTCATCACTTTCCAAGCTTTCCCTTGTGGCTATAACTATGTTCTTGGTGTTTACCTTATATTGGTAGGGTACTCCACTGCGTGTCTTTCCAGTTGTCACCATGATCTTCTTGATCTGGTATTCATCCATCATGATTGGGTCCAAATCCTCCTCCTTTCCTTTATCCCCTTCTCCTTCCATCTCTCCTTCTCTTGTCAGTGCTTCCCCCCTTCCCCCATGCACGCAGGGAAGTTTAGCTATCTGACTCCATCGTCATTACACCTTTGTTATATAATAATATCTTAATGGAAGTATATAATTATCTGATGTAACTACCTCAAGTTTCCTTCAAGAACTCTTGTTCAGATGCGTTGTATGACTTCACTGTATCTATTGCAAACTCTGTGATAAATCTGACAATAATGTTGTCTAACCAGAAATATACCGTGTGCATAAACTTATTATCAACTCATTGTAGTTGCACGATCTCTTCAGGATTCCACTCTAGTTGTCTGATCTGATTTGTAAGATGGTTGTCTTTCAATCTTTTTATCCACTCTTGTAATACATGAGGGAAACCACAGAAAAAGAATTCATGCAAGTCACTGAATACATACTTGTCCAGATATTTTCACAGTGTTAACTTTGGATTTATGTTATATTTCTATGCAAACTCCAAATCCTTTGTCTTCAACCAACTTTCTATCTCTTCCTTCATGGGATTCCACAGTCTCAACATTATCAAATAGATTCTCATTCTTTCATCGACATGTTGTCTGATTCAACATTCTTTTGATGCGTATTTCTCCAACCTCACATACCCAATCCCATTTTCTTCCACACAATTGGAAACATAACCATTTTTTTCTTTGTTATCTACTCTTGTGTTAGTCTTACCATCAAATATTGACCCTTGTTCAGATTTAGTAAGATTCCTATTGACCCTTGACTAGGTTTTGGGAGAACCTTGGCCATTTTGACCTATTTTGGGACTTCGACAGCTAGTCGAAGAAGGATCTCCAAGAAAAGCAGAGATAATGGGATCTCGGTCCACGTTTGAGCCCCTTTTAGGGTTTTGGGTTAATGTAATGGGAAAGGGATGTCAACCCATGGGTTTACCCACGCTTAGGCCCACTTTTGTAATGTATAAATAGATACTTAGGTAATGTAAGGATGGTCGATCGCTTAGTGCTAGTAGTTAGATCTGTGTGATCGGATGTGGATTGTAAATGCTCCGTGCATGATTGCAAGAGGCTTGCAGAGCTAAGTGAAAGTTGTTGTAAGAGGTTGTAGAAGGCTTTGTGATGAAGTGTAAGGATGAAGTATCTAACGAGCTGTGCAGATCTTTTTTCCTATGTGAAAAGGGTTTGAGGCTCTGTGCTGCAACTGACAATTGAAGATACTAATAAAGAAGAAGAGTTGGTGGACAAAGCCCCAGGGAGGGGGTGAACCACATAAATCTGTGTATTATGCTTTGTGCTTTGACTTGATGTGCTTATCTCCTTCTTTTCTAAGTGCGTTGATATATTTAGATAGATCTACTTAAGCTTCATGCTTCTTAGATGTGTATGCATGTTAGATATGATATATATGAAGATGATTAGTGCCGATATACTAGATCTGATCTATTTTACTGTTTCTAAGTGTTGAAATATCTTAGCTCTAAGTGAATGCTGTGATGCTCTGTGCTATCTGCAAAGTATAATAAGGGTTGAATATTGATGAATGATCGATGCTAAGTGTGTTGTAAGTGATATAATCATAGATTTGTGTCCCATCTAAGGTTGTAGACACTCAAGTCTTGCAAACACCCCTGCCTCTACCTCAGGTGAGACTTCATATGCTTTGTAGGTGTTGCTGAAAGGGCAGGTAGTTAAGGTTTTTTTGGTGCGCTCTTGAGTGTTGAACCCTGGGTCTGCCCCTATGCCAACAAATGGTTCTGTTACCGGGACCTGAAACTATGATTGCTGGGAACTAGAGAAGAATAATATTTTTGCAAAGAAAGCTCTGTGTGTAGATATGTTGACCTAGTGCGCAGTGTTCTACTTGACCTGTGAAGCTTTGTTCCAAGAAAGAAAGGTCAGATTTGAATAAAAGAGGTCCGATCTGCAAGAAAATAGGTTGATACTGAAGAAAATAAGTAAGATCTGAACGCTTTGTACTCTAAGAAAGGTAAAAGTGGAATTTTCTAATTAAAAGAGGTAAGATAAGTAAGCTCTATGCTCTGATAAAGGTAAGAAAGTTCTATATCTGAAAGATTTGTGCTCTGTAGAATTAAGATAAGTGGAAATTTTTGTTTCTAAAGTATGGATCTAGGTATTTTTGATAGATTTTGTACTAGCTTGAAAACTAGGGAATTGTTAGATGAAAGAAGGTTTGACATGAATAGATCTGATAAGAATAGTGATAGATATGTTATACCTGTGCATAGAAAGAATGTTTGGGCTAACAAATGGATGCAGGATCCTAGAAATAATTTGTTGCAAATTGGCCCCTATGATCCTGGTGTGAAGTATAGAAGAGGTCGGGGATCAGTAACAAGAAATAGAGGATTAACCCTCTGTTACAGTTGCAGAAAACTAGGACATCTAGCTAGGGAATGCCCTGGTGGAGGACCTAGTTCTCTTTGTTGCAAATCTCTAGATCATGAAGTATTGGATTGCCCCAGAATAATTGGTAAGCTTGAAAGAATGAATCTGCATGAAGAAAACCCTAAGACAGCTCCAGAGATAGCAGAACCTCAGAAAGAATTAGAGAATGTATTAATTCAGATGAAAGAAACCCTGAATGAACATTGACATGTCAAATTATCATAGATCTTTAAAGAAAACAAATGCATCGAAGTAAGGATAAGGGACTTCGACATTAATTGTGTTCTAGATGAGGAAACACAGATGAATATCATGATAGAGAGAATGTGGGAAGCTATAGGGATTCACATGGATGATTTTAGGGGCTAAATTTCACTCATGGGTTAATTTTCCATGGTTTTTCCAAAAATGAGATTCACTATTTTAAAAATGATTCGCCCAAATTCTATATGATAAAATTATTTTACCTTAAAAATCGCCAAAATTTTATAAAACTATATAAAATCCTTAGAAATTTGAATATTTTTACAAAAATATCGCCAAACATTTATAGTTTGCATATGAAGGATTAGTAAGATTCTCCAAGGTTTCTACATTTTAAAATAAATTTCCATCCTTAAAATCATCCTTGATAGGTAAGCCTGCCATGATCCCTTCACTAGGAGGAATAGAACTCTTCAGAGGAAAATTGGTAAACCTATGTGGAAGGCTCACTCAAATATCTACGAATGCTAATGGAACTTTGGCTGAAGAAGATTTTGAGATTATTAAATTCATTGAGGACAACGCCCTATTTACTATGTTACTTGGAAAACCTTGGATTGACAGAGATCAAGTTAGATGGAAGGAAGAATCAAAATTTTTGGAACAAAAGAAACAAGAATTAAAAGATTTTATGACCAAGAAGATTGCACAGTTGATTGAAGAATAGAAGGACAGATCGAAGCTCCTTGACACTAGAGACCCCAATGTCGAAGCTGAAAGAATGTCAGAAGGCTCACAAAAGATTGAAGCACTTATCCCAGAGAAAGATGAATTATTACCCCGAAGAGAATCTCAACAATGCACAGTGACTATGCTAAAAGAAGATAGGAATCAGAACGGAAAAAGATAGATTGAGTTGAAGATTACTAGGAAGAAAGCTAGAAAAATAAGTAAGAAGAGGGAAAAGATTGAAAAGCTATAGGAGATTCCAGATGGAACATCGCAGAAAGAAAACTTGCAAAATGTGAGCTTCGTTGGGATATCAGAACAATGACCTATGGTACTTCGCCGTGGCGAAGAAATATAGTCGTTGGACTGATATACCCGTTTGAATTCCTCCCCAAATGGACATAAAAGAATTAAAGGATCAGCACTAGACCATTGGACCTCGCCATAATGGATAGATTAACGTTAATGGAAGATTCATACCCGTTGCAAGTAGACCATTTCTGAATTTCTTATTTAGCTCATCATGCCATGCCCAAAGAACACTTTTTCCAACTGAGAATTTGAAGCTCACAGAACTAGTGATTGTATACAGTGGTCATCATGATCTGATTGTTCATCCTAGTTCAGTATCTCAGATCATCATGACCACGGTTATTTTTCTCGAGTGTGTATGTCCGACGATCTCACCGCAGTTGAAGAATCCATCAAAAAGGTCCTCCTTGATTTAAGGACTGAGAGATTCATGTTAGAAAGAGGAATGTTCATCAGAGTCCAAGCATCATTGACAAGAGGAGTAGAAGCTTCTCCATCCACTACTCGAGTCGGACCGTCCCGACAGGTCGATGAGAAGAGAACGAAGCATAAGGATGATCTTGTGAATGCTAAACTGATTCCAAGCATTTTTCCCACTTAACTATCCCCTCTGCGTGGTGAAATCAATCATGACAGTGTGACCTAAGAATTTGAGTATGCTATGGTCATTGTGTACCTGCCAAAAGGGGTGCGTGCAGTTCGTGCCGATCAGGACAAGATCACAGTGTTGAATTTTAGCGACTTCAACCTCGATGATAGGAAAGTCTACAGTATGCTTTCCCCACACAAGTATCTAAAAAATATGAAGGGAAAGAACTTGAATATCATCCCATAGTCTTGGACCCAAAACCTCGCACAATCAACATTGTTGAATGTCATGAAGATCCCACACTTTGGCAGGCACCAGGAGGTGAATGCGTGCGTAAAGTTGCTTCTGTCTTGCTACCACAGAGGCTACTTGTGGTTTAACCACCATGTAACAGTGGATCCAACCTTGATCAATCGGATCACAGGACTCAACATGCAAGGCCTTGACCCACAGGAGTTTTATCCTAGAAAGACCACAGACAGAGTGCTTGCAGTGAATATCAAAGAAACCTATGGCGATGTTAAGAAGGGCATGCGAGGCTACAAGGTAGCCTCTATTCATAGCAACACAGTGTGCCTTTCCTTTCAGCTGATCGCAGGCAAGCTAGTTTGCAATAACCATCCCACCCAAGTGATTGGATTCGTAGTTGATATCGCAGGGAAGTGCACAGAAGGACTTCAAATGAATTGGGTGAATTCCTTGGTGAATCAGCTCGAACTGGATTGCAGGGAAGCACAAGACCAAGGGTATGAGTTCCATTTTAGTTGGATTCTCATACTGATTGCCTTCATAGCATGGGAGATGCAGGAGGGTGCCACTTTCCTGGAGACTGAGACATTTGAACCTTTGGCTGTGAGGTTCAGTACCCTGTGGTACTCGACCGATATGAGCAATAAATGGTAGTCGAATGTCATCTTCCACGTATACTACAACCAGTTGAAGATCACCATCTAGTCTACACATAACATTACCCCAAACATGCTCCATAGATTCATACCCTTAATGAAGTTCAGTGCAGATCGCCTCTTCATTTATATAATAGTGTGAGATGATGAACACAAGAAACAATTGCAGTCTTATTACAAGTTGACTGAGGAAGACATCGAAGAGATCACCAAGGATTGGTTAGCAGACCTTGTCATTCCAGTGAACCCCGCAGAGTTGTCCAATATTGATAGCCCAGAGATTGTACCAGATACATCGGGACCAAGCAAAATGAAGAAGACCAAAGAGGTTCATGAAGTAGGTAGTGAATCTATAATGACTACCTCTATCACACCAGACGAAGGAGGTGATGGCGAAGAGATAGAAGGTGAAAAAATTGAACAACAGAAAGGTGAAGTACCAGTGCCTAGGGATGAAGAAGACTCGTCAAACAAAAGGAAGGTATCACCTATGAAATCTTCCTCCTGAAATAAACATAGAACATCTATAACCAAGATGCGAACTTCCCTCACGTTGGATGACTTTGATTTCATCATTGTAGTGGTAAATGATGCTTCAAAGGAGATAGTAGAGAAGTAGGAGGTGAAGCAGGATTAGATGTATAACCATATAGATATTGAACTCCGAGGAGTGTATCAGGCACTCCAATCTAGCCACGTAGTCCCCACTGCACCTCTGACAACAGGGACAGTAGAGCAAGGAGATGATCCAGCTCAACTTCACCAGATTGATGACATGGTTGAAGTTCACCTTTGACAAGCTCAAGAAGACACAACACAAGCCACCCAGGCTTTGACATAGGTACAGGGAGTACTTATTGAGCAACACAGTTCTATTGAACAAGAAAAAATTTCTCTTCAAGTACAGTGGGACAAAAAGAAAGTAGAGCTACAACAAAGAAAGGAACAATTTCTCACAGAGAAGCTTGAAGTCAAGGAACTAGTCAATAGAGCACTCTGCTCTGTGACTGTTATTGAAGCATAGGCTAAAGAGAGAGTTCCAAAGCAAGTGGAATAGCTTGAAGAAGTTATACAGAAGCTTCAACAACTCATTTCCGATCTAGAACTCCACGCTGTTCCTGAGACCCCTTAGGAGATAAGAGACCAGCGAGAAGCAACTACTCACAGTGTAGTTGATCGATTGAAAGCTCTTGCCTTGGAGTGCAAGTAGCTCAGTAACCAGAGTGACCAAACTTATGAGAACCTTACAGAGAATCCAGAGTTACAGGCACTGGAATCGCAGCTTTAGGAAGAAAAGTAGCATGCAGTTACATTATAGGTGAAACTGAAGCCCCTGTCTGCAGTGGATATAATGAAAAGATCTCATGAACAATGCATATCTCAACAATAGTTACATATGATCCAGAGAAAAGAGATGGAAGTCACTCAACAAATCCAAACGGTGCAAGACAAGGCATGCATGTTATTTTCCGAGATTGAAAGCGAGGGAGTAGAGCTTGAGAAAGTCGTTATCACTGCAGAACAATGCCCGGAAGGACCAGTAAATGACATAGTGATCCTGGAATTCACCCAGCAAAAGGCCACAGTGAAGTAGTAGGTCGAAGTAGCTCGACACAAGCTCAAGGATTTCGAAGCAGAATTGCGTAGACCAGAGTGACTCGGGATGAGTCACAGGTGAGTGTTGGTGCCTGTTGGCCCTTGACCAAGTTTTGGGATAAACTTGGTCATTTTTACCTATTTTGGGACTTCGACAGTTAGTCGAAGAAGGAGCTCCAAGAGAACCAAAGATCATGGGATCTCGGTCCACTTTTGGGCCCCTTTCAGGGTTTTGGGTTAATGTAATGGGAAAGGGATGTCGGCCTGTGGGTTTACCCATGCTTAGGCCCACTTTTGTAATGTATAAATAGATACTTAGGAAATCTAAGGATGGTCGATGGCTTAGGGATAGTATTTGGATCTGTATGATTGGATGTGGATTGTAAATGCTCTGTGCATGATTGTAAGAGGCTTGCAGAGCTAAGTGAAAGTTGTTGTAAGAGGTTGTAGAAGGCTTTGTGCTAAAGTATAAGGAAGAAGGATCTAGTGAGCTGCACAAATATTCTATCCTATGCGAAGAAGGGTTTGAGGCTCTGTGCTGTAACTGATGATTGAAGATACTAATAAAGAAGAAGAGTTGGTGGACATAGCCCCAGGGAGGGGGTGAACCATGTAAATCTATGTATTATGCTTTGTGCTTTGACTTGATGTGTTTATATCTTTCTTTGATAAGTGCTTTGATATATTTAGATAAATCTACTTATGCTTCGTGCTTCTTAGATGTGTATGAATGTTAGATCTGATATGTATGAAGATGCTTACTGTCGATCTACTAGATCTGATCTATTTTACTATTGCTAAGTGCTTAAATATCTTAGCTCTAAGTGAATGTTGTGATGCTCTGTGCTATCTGCGAAGTATAATAAGGGTTGAATATTTATGAATAATCGATGCTAAGTGCGATGTAAGTGATATAATCACAGATTTGTGTCTCAACTAAGGTTGCAGACACCTGAGTCTTGCAACCACCCCTGCCTCTACCTCGTGTGAGACTTCATCTGCTTCATAGGTGTTGTTGAAAGGGATGGTAGTTAGGGTTTTGTTGGTTCACTCTTGAGCGTTGAACCCTGGGTCTGTCCCTATGCCAACACTTCCCAACAAAATCCCTTTAAAACTATCGGCCCCTCTAGTAAGCCAGAAGGAAATGTAGTACACAAGATGTATTGTGCAGTCTCACCCGAGATAGCTCCATGGGTGCCTACAATACTCAAGTGTTTTCAACCTGAGACTAAGTGAGATCTGAGGTTGTTCGTTGTAAACTTTATTCATTTAATCCAACATCTAGTTATAACACTCATTCTATGCATGCATGTGGAATACCAGATCTACTTAGTTTCTTCATTTATGTAACATTCATAAATTAATCAGACATAAAGATGCATTCATTCATTCACATAACACAATGTTACTCTGGTTCACCCCCTCCTAGGCTACATCCACAAAGATTTGGCTCTCAAGGTTTATTATAGTTTAGAAATATATCATGCCACGCATGGTTACAATATTAGTTATTCCTCTCTCCCACAGGCTCCTCGATCCCTGTGAGGTTGACTAGATCACACCAAGCTCCTCAACCTGTGATCTAACCCTCGGGATCGAGTCTCTCACTCCCTCTCGAGCTCACCAACTTAATGAATCATACAGTTCTTACAACTCTCTCTCTTCCTATCTCCCTCTGGATGTCCTCTCTATCTACCCTCTCTTCTATTGCCTATGTACTACTTATTTGTATCCTTAGCTCCCCAACCATTACAATGCATTACAAAAACCCTAACCCTAGCATCATTAGGTATTCCTTGCATGCACGCTTCTCCTGCTTCTCTTACACGTGTTATTTTTCCTTCCAGCTATCTTTTGCATGATTTTCCTCAAAAAATAGCCTTTCTTCCTAGCTAGGTCTGCATCCAACACACACACACAGAGACACACAGACACACACACACACACACACACACACACACACACACACACACACACACACACATAATTTGAGTGACATTGATGATTTATGTTGGTAAGTGTGAAGAGACATTATAATGTGATGTTCCTATCCAACAATAAAAAAAAAGTGTGTAGGTCAGTTGAGTGGCTCTAGGTGCCATTTGTCTCCACAAATAGTGAGTCCTCTCCATAGAGGCCAGTCTAGCATGAGTGTCCTATAAGTTAAAGAGAGTCAATATTTGTATTTTGTGCTAACTAACATCCTTTTGATATTGATGTACAATCTAGATTTTGTTTTGTGTTGTTTGATTTCTTTTGATATTTTTGTAATGTAGTTTTCTTTTATGTTGCTTGATGGTTATCATATTATTGAACTCAGTATTATATGAAAACTAACCTCTGAAAATTTGGTTCAAAAGGAAATTCCATGACCCAAAATATAGGCTGGAAACTCTAAAATCAAATGATAATGTTGATGGGAGTGAGGTTGAACTCAACTCAATATATGCTTTCATCCATTGTTTTGTCTTCCATTTATTATGATATGGAATTGGTCCAAGGCCATCAATGGCTATCGGGTTCACCGGGATGAAGGCCCATGAATTGGGGAAAATTCGAGGCTGCTTTGGAGGGAAATGAGCCTTTGGTTTGGTCGTCGATTGTTAGAAAATTATCGTTGTTTAGGAACTTTATACTTGATTTTACCCCCCCTTTGTTGCCTATAAGTATCCATGTGAGCTAATGAAGCATGGTTTCAATCTGGTTCTGATTTGATTAAGGGATCCCCTGGGCTTGAAACCTAGAAGGTTGTTCCCTCATACCAAACAACCACAAATCTTATTTTTTTCCACTATGTTGTAGCTATTTCCACAAAATTTTTGCTTCCTTCCGTTTAGAAAATCAAGCTCTGGATGAGTGAGATATGGCCTCAGAAAGGTTTACAGGAAAGCGTTGGTTGGAGGGTTGATCAAGGAAAGATTGAAAATTTAATAAAAAATATGGGTCGAACACCATATTTGACAGTATGGTACAAGTCTAGATACATGTATTTGAAGTGGGTCTCTTTCTGATTCCATAAATTTGGCCTCAGAGGCCTCCAATCAGGCCTCCCTTTGTCACATGTTTCCAACCCAATTAGGAGTCTGTGACACTCTAGAAGAATTCACTGAAAATATTGGCTCAAGTTTTGAAGAAGAATGCCATGGATGCATTCTACTCTTTTCCCCTATCATTTTGACTATTTATGGGTGAAAGTTTGTCTCCAGATGAGGGATATACAAAATTAAAAAACCTAGTGACCTTAGGGGGGAATAATCAAATTTATAATATATACTTTAAAACTATATAACATATATACAATATTTTTTTAAATATATATATTTTTAATTTATTATAATCAATTATTAATATATATATATATATATATATATATATATATATATATATATATATATAATTTAAAAAAAAATAAAATCAATATAATTAAACCCCCCCCACCTGGCACATGAAACCTAACCACTGGTCGATTGCATATGACCATAAGAAAACTTTTTAAACACAAAAATTGGCACCTCCCCGACGTTAAGCCCCTTAGTCACTAATATGACTTTGGTTTTAAAACCAAGTGCTTCATCTATAGCCTCCTGGTCATGTGCACAATCCATGTGACTGTTCCATTGGGCTCTGCCACTAGCCTCGGTTTCCCATACAACCATGTTAACTAACTTGGTACCTATCAATAGCCCCCTAGCATCCACATTTCAAGTCTAATATCCAAGTCATGTGCGAATCCTATCTGACCACATGCAAAATCTGTCAAGGAAATCCCAGGGTCACCCATATGACCATTGATTTGAAGCGTAACCCTTGTTGTAAGACCTTACATGCAATTTTTGAATCAAATTTGAAATCATTAAACCCTAGCGGTGGTCGTTGTAGGAGGGGTGGTAGTGGCTTTTTCAGTCACCCCACTCCTTTCCATGGCTCCTTTGTTGGCGCACGAGACTGTTAGAAGGATAAGGAAGGGTGGAGAGGGGTCGAGGCCAAGAAGAGGTGAACGAAATGGCTCGTCCAAGAGGTTTTGGAGGAGAGAGGGTGTGGGATGGTGGGTGCACCAGTGGAGGAGCCATGGTGGTCGAGGCTTATGTGTAAAGGGGATTTAGATGAGAATCCATGGGTCGAACCGTGGTGAGGGGTTTGGAGAAGGTGCTTAGTCAACAATGGGAAATGAGGATGGAGGTAGAGGAAAGTTTGACGGTGTTAGGAGGGAGGTGGTATGAGCGAAGGATTTGTAGGTGGATGCTATCTAATGGAAATGAGGTCACTACTAAGGGAGACAGATGGCCATGAGGGTGTGTGGACCAATGGGGATTCCATGTACAAAAGGACGATAAGGAACCTGAGTGGTGGGATTTCAGTGGTGGTTGGGTCAAGTTTTGCAGAGGTCGTGGTGGTGGCTGAGAAAGGGTTTGGAGGAGAGGTCGACAAGGGAAGAGGTGGTGGTGGTGTTGCTGCATGTGCGACCGGTGGTGTTTGGGTGGATTGGCCCCCATTTTAATTTTTTGATTAAAAGTGGGTTTTTTGCTATAGTTTTGGAGGGGAGACTGTGGGTTTAAAACCCCTCCCATGCAATTTTTTTTACTTTTTTCAATTTCACAAGGGATTTGAGAGTGGGAACAGGGGAGGAGGCCAAGGTTGAAAGCCTCCTAGCCTCCATTTTTGTAGTAACAGGCCTGGACATAAATAAAAATCAGAATTTGCAAGGATATAAGGGTGCCTTGGAGGCTTGGGACTGGTGCCCAAGGGGGGT
>ML831533.1:0-11404 GCA_009831015.1 Picea engelmannii | reverse complement strand
AGGCATACACAATTCATCCCACTGTCAACCATGTATATGTGTGTTTGTCTACACTATAAATCATGCATGTGTACTAAAAACCCAAGCTATGTACAATCCTATACTTCCCTGTGGCTTCTGTCGATTGAAACCCACTTGGCCTCTTCTCTCTCTCCTCCTTGACCTGTATGACCTCTATATGGAAGTCCTTCTCCACCTATCCAAGATCTTGAATCAAGGTCCTTTGTGATACAACCCTCTGATCAACATTGGGATGGAATCTCTTCACCCAACTTGTGTGATGTCCTCACTCTAGTGTAAGAAAAAGTCCTTCTTTTCCCCTACACTCCTCACACTAGAAAAAGTCAATCTTTTCTATTCTCGACCTTGGTCTCTCACCAAAGTCTCTTAACCTCAACCTCTCTTAAAAGTCTTTGACTTTGATCTCCTATCAAAAGTGACCCACAAGTGCATCTCACACAAGTCTCAACTGTGTCAACTCTCTTAACACAAATGTCTTCCTCCTTCACCCTAGCCTTGATTTTATAATCATGAGTTATAATCTATTTATAATCTTCAAAGTGATCTATGGTTGAGATTACTTCTCACACTCACTTAAGATTTATATTACATGTTGCATGCTAAGCATGTTCCTTAAATAACTCAATTACTAATAAAAATACATTTACTTGAATTAATTCCTTTTAACTAAAGTAAAATCACATTGGGCTTTCGATGAATACCATATGATAAACACAAACAAATGTCGAAGTACCTATCATATGCTACCACAAACATTAACAATATTAGTCATTTTCATTAATAATTGTCATTAACATGTAGTTTCTGCTTTGAATGTAGATTTCTTGGTTGTGCATTCTAACCATTGTTTGAGCATGAATCATATCTTGAATGTTCATGGATCATTTACATAAATTGTATCTGTGGCTTCTTTGAATCTTTACTATGTATTCAGTGAAGTAGCTCTTCATAACGAGTTTAAGAAGTGAAGAATCAACATTTATTTCATTGTAGTCATATGGAAAGGTTTTTCATCAAACATTGATTGTGAAGATCAAATGGCCAAGCTCAAAGACATTTTTGATTCGAAATCCTATACACTTGAGGACAAGGGTGAAGTAGACACAATTTTACCTATTCCCAACCAAATAAATAAATATTATTGTAGGCTGAGTTGCTTGTGTCCATGAGATGTGTCAACAACGATTCTCATTAAAAAAACGTGTTGTCATTTTTTTTTTTTTGTTGGAAAATCAAAGTATTGATAATCCATGGAGGATTAATTTGTCCAAGGCAAAGCAAGTGCCGAAAGGAATACACATTACAACAATACACACTAATATTGAGTTTAAGATCCTTGGATAAAGTGCTTAACTATGTTAGAATTGCAAATACGGAAAACACAATTCACAATGATAATTAACAATCACACACAGATAATAAACACAGGGATTTCACGTGGTTCACCCAAATGTTGGGCTACGTCCACCAAGCATAGAAATCGATTGTCTTATTATTCAGATCATGGATATTACATCATATTTGCAAGTTCTTACTCTGTCTCTAACACTCATTATTTTGCCTCTACGAGCTTACATGAATTTATACATTTACACAAGAAACTGATTATTAAATACAATCCCTATCCATATTATAACTTGGTCTATTTGGTTGTAACCAACGCAGAATAATAGGATCCAGATCCATCCTTTGAAGGAATTCATTGTCACCAAATCCAAACAATCTCCACCTTGAAAACAATTAACCTGATGCCTTGCTCCTTCCTTTTGTTCATCGCCTTTTCTACAAGCCAAGAGAAGCCAAGCACCACTACAACTTCTCTAATAAAATTGGTTTCATGATCTTGCCTGTGTGACTCGCACGAGTTTGGATTTGCTGAGGGGTCACTCCACCTCCAACATGTCTTCCACAACTGTGTTGTGAGACATATTTAGTGATAGATCTCCTCCTATCCAAAACACCTGTATTACAATATACATTACAATTATCACAGACCATATCAGTGTAACCATTTGTTGGCAACCACACATGATTTTTTTATACTTATTACGATCGAAAGAAATTACACCTTTCTGTAGCTGCCATCACCTCTCATTTGTAAATGTTTATATTTCTGAGTTTCGAAGCGATGATTGGATTAAAGCTTACATCATTGAGTTTGTTTTGTTTGTTTGCATTTTCGTTTGTTTTATTTTTAATTCATGACCGCAAGCATGAATTTAAACATAAAACTTGTCTTGGTTTCGAAATATTTTACCTTAAAAATATCGTTTTAAAAGTCACCCATATGTGATTAAAATTCAAATCTTATTAAATGGTTGATTAATCCATTATTAAAATTTTCTTGTTTTATTATGCTTGTTATGAATTCAATGGTTCGATAGTTCATTGTCAAAATGTTTTGATGCATGGAGAACCTTGGTTAACTATTGATATTCTTTTCATGATCTTAAATGGTCATATCAACATTCGTGCCAATGAGTACAGACATGTTGTACTTGTGTTTTCACCCTACCTTGCTGGCCCAAAACATTAATGAAGCTATTCATTATCTGCATAGGGTTGTGTACTCTGTAGGTTTCGACACTCATCATGAGAGATGGTAAGGAATTCAATGAACCCTCTGGTTTTCGTTCTCACTATCCGAGTTGTGATAACCCCCATTCTCTGTTATTTTCATGCTTCCACTCTCCGTTCAGACCTATTTCTGTTGCTCACTCGTTGGGAATCTAAAGCTAATCCGAGTGATTTCTGTTGCATCCTTGTTACAGTGGTCATGGCACCCGTCATTTGTATAGAGCCGAATGGATTCCATGCCTTACTATCCCATGATGACGCTATTGATGACCTAAAGGATCATGGTTGGGATATATTCCTCAAGAAGTTCGAGGGTTATAATCTCCAGGTTGCAAAAACTTTCGCACAAACCTTTGACGGTTTGAGAGCTAAGATTGGATACATACAGTTAGAATTGATAGAGGATTTCGTGAGCAAAGAAAAAGAGCTCCCATCAAAGGGTTAGAGGTGGTTTAAAATGCAAGAGGTTGTATAAAAGGGTGAGAGGATGTATAAAAGATATTCATATCACTCTGTTAAAATCTAGATGATATAGTTTACTGTTAATTATGAAGAAATTTGTTATGTGTGAAGGTCGATACGGTCTGCTTTTTCTATACCATATCCATTTGCTTATGAATTTCATATGTTTCGAGTTAGATATGCCCTTTTACTTATTGATGAGTCTTTATAATATGTCCAAACATTACAAGTGACATGGTATCAATTCAAGCCTTTTCCACCATGGACTTGTTAAAATGTTGTTGGTGTATCATATGTCGACCATAGGTGACAGTTGGGAGACCTTTCTGATAAGAAATGGCTTCACACAGGCCGATGCTAGAACAAATCCTATTTTACTTGCAAAACCTAACTCACATAGGCCAGTGGTTGAAATCCAAATCGTTAATTCAATTAATGAACCAAAGTTTATTGATAAAACCCCTCTATATAAAGGATCAGTGTGTAGGTTTTCACCTGCAAGATCTCTGGAACAAGTGACTTCTTAATTAAAGGGAAATAATCCTCATGTGCATGTGAATGATTCTAGTGATCCAGGTGGATATCGGTGGCCACCCACCTTTTCCAACTAGCTCAAAACAAGTTTCTGGCAATTTTGGCAATTTAATATTTTTAGCAGTTTTTAACTTCTGGGGCCATTTTGAGGGCCTAAATGAAGGTTTTTCGGGATAGAGATTCTAAATGATAATAGAAGGCATGATTGATCCCCCAAAATGAATCTAATCAATGATACCTTTCCAACGGGTTATCATACGCCTAAAACGAAGATCGTATGCAAAATTTACAACCCCGGGAAGTTGATGTGCCAACTTATTGAAACGGGGCCCACATGAATTTTGGCGTTTCATCTCCTAGGGTTAGGTTTTTGGATGTCTAGGGTTTCAGTAATTCCTATTTATTGTAAAAATTCCTTCAGAGCCTCATTGTAATCATCTTTCTGCGAATGAGAGTAGCCATCACATATCTTCTCAAAGATAAGCTGCCACCATTCTAGCGAGTCTTTCACTCTGTATTTTTACAGTCTCTGTACATTTCTTTCAATAATAGAAATCGTGTATTATTGTATATATGTTTTTATGGTTGCATATCTGATACATTTGTGTTGCATTATTGAATATCTATGATATCTCTGCGCATTTCTTTATTATATCTCCGCTCTCATTTCGTCCCGAAAATAAATTCGGATCAACTAGTTTGAACGTTAATGTTAAATCTGATGTCAAGAAACTCTATAAAGAAAGGAAACAACAGTGCACATATTTGAGTTTCAAGAATAAAAATGTCGGTCATCTAATCTCTCAGAAACTGAAAGGATAATCATCTAAGCTCGATCGATCCGATCGAGATCGATGAGGGTTCATATCATGAGATAAAGGATTTCTTAGCTCGAGAAGATCTAGAAAATCATATTTCGAGGAGGGAGGTTATCACCCATGTTAAACCATATGATTTCGTGAAAAATTTACCCACATGTATTAAGGGTAAAAATGGATTTTTGGGTATCGGCCACGATTTGCAACAAACAACAGGTAAGATTGAAGCACCCCTGGTCGACTATGTCCCGGGTTGATCTGCCATCTCCCCAGTACACTGTGATAGCTACCTCGATTGGGTAGAGTGTTACTATACTGATGTTCCTCTCTTAGAGGCTAGAATTAGAACCTTGAATGATCAGAATGATCTATTGAAACAAGAGAACTTTGATCTCAAGGCACATACATACAGGGAGAATAAACAAATCAAGAGGGATGGAAATATAATTATTAAGAATACAATGAGTTTCAAGGAAATTATAAACTCTGAACTGTTTGATCCTGCTTTGGCTAATTTTTAATGGTAAATTTTATTTTTTTGATTTCATTCGATTTTGTTGTCAAAGTCAAAATATGAATATTTGAATTTTGATTTCATTTACTAAAAATAAGACTAGCTACATAATCTATGATTCTATAGCTAAGTCTCTTTTAAATAAAAATTAGTAATTAGTAATTTTTTTTCTAATATATCAAATTGGTTTTTCTATTCTCAAGAAATGGAATATTGTGTTGTTGATTGTTGGTAGTAAATACTTTCAATTATACACTTAAATGATAAGTAGTTTCTCCTTCTTTATGTTTTATAAAACTTTGGTTTAATTTTGAACAAACCAACTATTGTATGAGTGGTTTTCAGTTTACTATTTTTGTAATATTACTTGATTTTCAGAGATTCAACTCTATCTTGTGTGATATGAGTATTTGG
Source organism: Picea engelmannii (assembly GCA_009831015.1). Lineage (NCBI taxonomy): Eukaryota > Viridiplantae > Streptophyta > Pinopsida > Pinales > Pinaceae > Picea > Picea engelmannii. Next base: position 6,064 of record ML831533.1, on the reverse strand, counting down.
ATCTTGGATTACTTTAAATATTGTTCACTCTTGTTAATGAGGGAATATTTGATTGGAACACATTATGGACATGTAATTCCCAAGACTGTATGGACAAGTTGTTCACATCTTAGCTTTAGACCAGCGTGAGACTGCTCTATTTACGTTTTGCCTTTTATATTATGTAATATTAATATGTTATACAACTTTAGTCTTATTAGCATACAATGTTTCATTTTATTCAACACTTTAAATTCCGTCTATAATTTTTTTGTTCATATATTATATCTGTGATCATTATTTTATTTTAATATCATTGATTTATGCTTGACGTTAAGTTGATTTATCATATGAATGCTTCATATTAAATTTATTTTACTACAAGCACTCATCATTAAAAGGTCACTGGATCTATATGTTTATTACTTAGCTCTTATATCCTTGCCCCGAAAATACCTTGATTTTATTCTGGGATTGTTAGCACAAGCCTGTTACAGGTTTCTCTCACAGGCAAGATAGTTGGAAATTTGAATTGCGCAGGGATATGAACACATTTTGTGACTAATCTCAGGTTAGTTTTATTCGTGTTCAAGTTATGCTATTTGTTTATTTATTAATGAAATAAGACAATTTAAATGGGTTGTGACTATTATTCTATTCTTGTTTCAGATTATGTTTTATTAGTATCTTTTTGAGTTCTTAGATTTTAAATTATTAAATAGAAAATATAAAAAATATATGCTTTCTTTACCTACGTAAAAAATTACAAAAACATTGATTTCACAAGACATCCACCAAAAATTGCAATTTTTAAATACCTTGTTCATAATCACATATTTATGTTTTAAACACTTGTAAATAATTAGATTCATGTACATAGTATTATAGTTTCGTAGTTTGTTAGATTAGTTTCCTTTCTTTTTTTTCTCATTTAAGATTTTAGTTAGCCAACAGAGCCATTAAACCTGTCAGGTCATCTCACTCCAAATGACTTGGGTTATTTAGACAACCCCGGTCCAGATTTTACCTTCCAGTTGATAGTGTGTCACTTATGCCCGTCAACAAATGGCGTTAGAAGGAGTTTTACAAGGGAAAATCTCTCTATGGCCAAGGGTAAACCAAAATAGACAGGTATGACTGTAGAAATCAACTCAATTCCAACATATGCTATATAAACTAATGTGCAATATAAGAAAGAGACCTACCTTGATCCAACGTTTGATGATGTTCCACCATTGAGCACTTTGACCCAAACCTTTATACCTACGAGAAGTTCTCAACAAACAAGAAAAGAAAGTATATAGTGATGATACGAAAGGGGTTAACACATTGGATAGCATAATCCATTAATAAACATTACAAACATGCCCATAGATAATAATCATATATTTGCAAGATACCAATAGGATGGGAAAGGAGTATTTCTATTAATAATTGATCAACAGAAGTGTCAACATTACAGACTTTCCTGTCGGCACGGTTCGAAACCAAGAAACCAAGTTCCTTCCAACTGGGTCCCCACCACTTCAATCCTCCACCAAAGGAAATCTCATGAGAAAGAGGCAAAGAGGTCCTCTCAATAATAAGGGAAGATCTTGGGGCTGAACACTATGTTCAGACTTGAGGGACAAAGGGATGCAGACTCAATATGAAGTAATTTCTCCAGAGTAACTTTGCTCTCAAAGTTGAATGCTTTCTCCTTCTTTTCCATAGTTCGAAATTGTGCTCTTATAACCTACATAATGCAACTGAAGGGTCGAGTTGGAACGTTTCCAGTATATGGAAGGCCAAGGATCAGAAATATTTTTTCGTGACATGGAAACTCGACCTCATTTTATATTTTCTGACACAAATCCCAATATACGCGAGATGTAATGGAGCAACAAGCGTATACGCATCTTGCATAGAAGTTAGGGAGCGTATATGTGGAAAAATGTACATTTTTAGCTTTGGATTCATCAAAAAAGGGATGAAAAGTCTCCATAGGGAAATGGAAAAAGGCCCTCTGTGCAAGATAGCAATGGTGAGGAAAATCTTGCTATAACAGATGCCCCCTAATGTTTGAGATCAGAGGAGTATCTACGATGACCGAAATACATTATAACTAACCCAGAAGTGGATTCGTAGAGAATCAGCTAGATGAACTCAATTTCTCATTACATTATGTACTGACTTTGCATACATGGCTACCAAGAATACAATGCATATCCATGTGAAAAATATAACAAACAAGTGTTCATGGCTATAAATAGGAAAATACATATGCGGTTATATGCTAAAAGTTTTCATAGTCATGAACAAGGCCCAGTGAAACCAGTCTAAAAAATCAATCTAAATATATCTATATACCATGTAGTACAATGTGATCTCCCATGATCACTGAAGTAAAAAAGGTATTGGTCCAATGAAATGGAAGCAACAACTCAGGAAAGATGCGACCACATAGTGATGTCTTCAAGTCTTCTACACTATCCGCCAATGGTGCAAGTCTACATCATGTGAATAAATGAGTTGAGGTTGAACATCATGAGACATCGTTTGATTACCAGTCATTAAAGTATACCGTTAACAAACACGAGACAACCTAACGATAATGAAAATAGGTATCAAGGCACCGAGTACATCCCCACAAATGTGAATAAAGGAGTTGGTGTCGAACACTTGAGAGATCCATTGATCAGGAGACATTGATGCATTCCCATCTGTCAATGGCAAGAGAGCCTACCACTAATGACTGCAAGCCTCAAGGTACTCATAAAACTCTAGGTCTCATATCCAGAATAAATGAGCAGAAGTCGATGGAAGGATACCTGTTGAAAGGAGAGCATTGAGGCATCTCTCATCAATCAACATGAGGAACAAAACATGAGCTTCATGATTTGGTGGAGATCGGATGAAGAACATGTTCATGAACCAACGACCATGTGTGTCTTTCGCCTATGCCAAATGCAAGCGGTACACGAAAAGGACCCTATGAATAGTATCCAATGATGAAAAACTGCTGACAAAGGTGAGGAAACCAACAATAAGGCTAATGGAATCCAGGACACTACATGAATCCCAAAGTGTGAATAAATGTCTTACCGTCGAACACAAGTTAAACCAATCAGTCAACGACCAATGATGAAATGTCGATTGTTGGGTTCAAGGTGACCTACCAATGATGAAAGTAGGGCCAGGGTGCATGATAATACCAAAGTATCATGTGATTCTGAGACAAACTAAGGGTATGGCTGACATGCAAAGTCAATATTTCTGAGGAGTGGCCGACACAGGTTGATAGACATCCTTTGAACAAGAGCATGAGACATATGGTGAACTCCAGCAGGATGGAATCAATGATGTGACAATTGGATGCAAGAGGCATCAATAATGTTCTTTATAGGGATTGGAAGAGTAACTAGTCGGTAGAGAAAACTCTGTAGCGAGATCAACTTCCTAAGGCCATGCTAAACCCAAAATTATGATGACACACAGACTCAATAGCTTTGTGCTCTGTTCAAAGGTGACACGACTGCTACCAATTACAATATAGTATTCCCTTCACGCCTATCTTTTTTGTTTTTTCATAACAAATGAATGCTATGATACAGAGGAGGGAATGAGTGTCGCAAGTAAGTAAAACTAGTTCCAATAGTGGAATGTACCTATGCTCAATGCAAGGAAATGCATGTGGGATATGGACACTCAGGGTGATGTTCCCTCCAGGGTATGGGGTGCTAAATTGTGAAGGATAAAAACAAGGCTCTGTTTGGTTGAGGATGCAAACTACTTAGGCAATGGTTTATAACACAAAGAGAGAACCGACTAAAGGTTGAATACAACAAGTGAGGGAATGAGATGCAATCACAACTTAATGCCAAAAAATGTACTTTTTTATATCTTTTAGTCTACTTGGTGTGAAAAAGGGGTAAAATTGTGCCAAATAGATGTCTTTTCAAATGCAATTTACGAGTGTGAAAAAGACAAGTTCACTCAACAATCTTTTCTATTTTTGATAGCGAGTCGGAAAAGAGATTAACTAGGACTCATTATCTTTAAAATCCAATTTTAATGAGTGTGAAAGGGACAACTCACTCAACGATCTTTTCATTTTTTGGACAAGTTGGAAAAGAGCTTAACTGAGACTCATTATTGGGAGTCCGCGGGTAATAAGGCCATGTGTGCATGAATGAGAAATGAGGCTCATTGTAAAGTCATGTATTGAATTATAATGGACTCCCGGTCCTAAGGAAAAACTCGGAATGGACACAAAATGACGAAAAGGTTCTAACTAGGGTACCCATGTTTGGTAAGTCTCTACCATTTATTAATGATGATATTAATAGCAGATGAAGGTTTATGCATCATAATAAATGGGTTCATACCTAAGGCGTAAAAAATGGTAGACGAAGGATAATGCAAAGAATGAACGATAGAGTAGGTGCCTATATTATATGCTAGGTTATGAATGTACCTACCTGACGAGACGAACGACCAATCATGACATTGAAATCCGCAAGAAAATTGAGTCGAAACTACAAAAACCAGCTTAAAACTATTTTTGCATTAGTCCATTAGGAAAAATAATAGCATAAAACTATATCAAGTGGGTAAAAAATGGCTTATAAATAGTAATAAAATCAAAATTTATTGTATCATTTTCATTTTTACCCAAATAGTGCAATTTGGACTAAAACACCTCCAGAATTCAAACGGTGATCGCAGGAGAAATAGGCAACGAAATCATGCACCGTCTGGACCAGGTAACTCTTCATCCCTTCCTCTTTAATTTCAATGGTTTACAATTTTGAGTTAGGTTATATTTTGTTAGTTTTTAAGGGCGCAAATTGGGTTTTTCGGTATACGCGGGTTTCCCTTCATAGGTCACGTATACGACTAGTTATATGCCCATGGTGAACTACATGGGGCGTATAACAAGCCCTACCCATGAATGTTTGTAAATAAATCACGTATACGTGCACAAATGGAAAAAAAAGATGTTTCTAACTAAAAAATGATTTATTTTTTTGCAGGATGGTGTTGGAATGGAGAGAGAGAGAGAATGAGGAGGTAGATGCAGTAGTGGACCAAGATCCGGTGGCTCAAATGGCTCTAAAAATATGTAACTTGTATAAGTTTTGGGCTCTCAAAGGAATGCGGGCCCAAGTGAGGTTGTTGGAAATGATGGTGGGCTATTGGGATCCTGATAGCGAAAGATTCATTCTTGATGGACAACCATTAAGGATTGAAGTAGAGAACATCTACTTCTTGACTAGACTTTCACGGCAAGGGGAGGTTGTGGACCTCAAGTCTCATGGGGTAGGGAGTGGGCTGAAGTTCGAAATATACATCGAGGCCCACTGTGTTGCAGGGACTCCCATGGTGGGAAGTCAAATCTCTATCCGGGCTATAGGTAACCTCAACTTGAAGATTATTGTGCTCATGATTACTAGTATCATAGGACCGGCCTTGTTGCATCAAGCATCAAGACCACTTATATTTTATGCATTGGAGTGTGCTAGATCCATCATCTATGACTGTTGTACCTCACTCCTGACCAACATGAAAGTTCAGTTGACAAAGTGCAAGAAGGGGGGGAAATAAAACTTCAGGTTTTCCTCTATCCTTTGTAGCTTCTTTTTCGAGCGAGTCCCAGGTCTGGGACCTAGAGTGAAGATCATTCCTAGAGGACCACGTGATCCGGCTATGGCACGATGGATCAAGGTCATGAAATGACAGGGGGGATGTGGGGTGGTGAAACCCTACAATGATGATTTTTTCTTCTGGTGGTGGAGACAAATAATAGCTCTGGATGAATATACTTACGCGGGAATCGATTTCGGAGGGGATCCTGATATGCCACTTCCATGAGGAGATGCCTATGGCGCCATAGGTAATTTTTTTTATATATTTAATGTTTTTGTATGGTGTTATTAGTTTTTGGAAGGTGTTATTTAATGTTTTTGTATGGTGTTATGATTAAAGAGGACAAAAAATATTTTTAGATGGTGTTATTAATTTGATACATGTGTGATTGCAGATGTGGGTCCACAATGGCTAGAAGGGTTCCTACGACATAGGCGGAGGCACCAGGGAGATGAGG
>ML831532.1:13356-27411 GCA_009831015.1 Picea engelmannii | reverse complement strand
CAACATGTTATAGAAGCATTGAGACCTAAAAAAGAGCATAGTAACAATGACGTACTTAGAATTCTGATGTGTATAGAAGGTGGAATTTATCCATTTATTAACAATCCTCTTACCCTTGGACACACTCAAGCACTTGTATAAAGCACTTTTGTTAGTAACTTGACTTTGATCCTTATATCTCTTAGGGAAATAATTTTAAGATTTGCATTGTAATTCTTTGCTTGATGATTTGAGTTGTGAATATTTTAAATCATGCATGAGTTATTTAATTAATTAATTAATTATATATATATATATATAGACACACAACTAAATATAATATTTTTATAGTTGGAAACATGTTTAGATATTGAATGGTAATATTTTAATTTACATAGTTTCTTATTTATCCTAATAATCTATGTTTTTTTGTTTTCCAAGGAAAAAAGTCATAATTTTATTAAAAGAGGTATAAAATTAAATTCGCAGATATATATTTGCTATGAGGATAACCAAGATATATATTGTTTGTATAGCGTCTCTTACATTTTTGTGTGTTCTTCATTACAAAAAATCAAACTGTGAGTGGGCATCCACCCCTAAACTTTCCAGGTATACAAAAGTAGTGAGAGTTTCAAAAACAATTTCAAGTTATACACATTGTGTTCCTGATTAGAGTTACCAAAAGGAGATATCAGCTACAGATATTTATGCTTGTTCTTCCTGGAAAAGCCTGTGGTAGTCAAAACTTCCTTCCTCCGTATGTTTTGTGATGTGCCAGCTTCCAAAATCTAGCTGTGTGGCTTCTTTGGATAGTCGATCAGACATGGAGTTCGTTTCCCTGTAAATGTTAGAGAGAGAGAAGGTGTCAAAAGTAGCAATGGTCCTTAAAACTTATGCCAGGAAAGGTCTGAGTCTATTCATGTGAAAAATTTGTGCTTGGTTTTCCCAATTGATGATGATCAAAGAGTCCCCAAAAACTTGTAGCGTGGATATGCCCTTTTCTGCCACAAAAAGGAGTAGTAGTTTTAAGGCTTGTATCTCAACATAGTTGTTTGTACTGGGACCCAGCCCATCTCTGAGGTGGAAAAAGTGTTGTTCTGATAGAAATAAACATCCTCCCCGCCCCCCAAAGTGTAATTGGTCCCCCGAGGTCGCGCCATCAAAATAGGCCCATGGCCTCCCTTTATCGATCTGTTCCTCTAGGGGAGGTCGACTCGTGTCCTATCCTGTAGTCTTTCCCAATATGAGATGATATAAAATTCTTAAGGAAGTTGTGGCCACCCTCAGTGATGACTGTGGGATGTCCCAGAATATTGTATTGTTTCTAGCTATCCATATTCCCCAGGCAACTAGTATTGGTAGAGATTTTAAGTATTTTGGGGTTGTTGGTTTAATCCATTCTTTTAAAGTTGCTTCAAATGTGGCTCCTCAACAACTGCCAACGTCAGGGTTTAAAATGGAGGCTTCCATCCAGAATGATAGAGTGAAGGGGAAACACATAAATAAATGGTCTATCATTTCTTCCTGCATTCTTCAGAGTGAGCACCAACTTAGCCCGTGGAATTGTTTCTTTTGTCGAATATCCCAGGTGGGAACTTTGTTTTCTAGAATAAACCATACCAATCATTTTCCTTTGGCTAGGATTTTTATCTTCAACAATCTCCTCCACGACCATTTGTCTTCTTGTTAGGTCAGTGCTATGATTAGTTGTGCATAGCCTTCTTTGGGAGTATAAGTGCCTCCCAGATCACCATCCCAAATGAGTTCATCCTCTCCTTCAGATAAGCATATGTTTTCCCTCCTAAGAGCAAGGATATAGCGGTCCCAAATTATAGTTTTTGGTTCATTGAGTTCCAAAGTTCTTCCCAATTTCCATCCTTGTTGCCACATTGCTGTGTGGAGGAGATCGACTACTTGGGCAAGGTGGAAAAATATCCCCTATCTAAAGTTGTACAGAGGTCATCTGGGAGAATGTGTTCTCTCAAACAGCCTGCCCAAGGGTCTCATCTGATTCTGAGCGAGTTGCCAAACCCTACCTACCAGGCTAAGGAGTTACCAACCACAACAAAGGCTCGTTGAACCACCTTCCACATTACTAAGATCCATGATGTTCTAGATCCGGGGCTCTTGATCCATTCTAGGATAGAGAGTGGGGCCACATACTTTTGTTGGGTCACTTTGGTCGACATACTTGTTGTCGATATTAGTCGCCAAATTGATTTTTCTACCAGGGATTTTGAGAAGAGAATTTTTTTTTAATCCCCAGCTGCCCAAAGCCTTGGGTTTCACAATTTTGTCCTAGTGTACCCAGGGAAACACTTGGTTTTTGGATTTCCCCCTCCACAGATATGAGAAAGACATTCTTATTTTTTTTTCTAGTATTCTTTTTGGGATCCATGAGAGGGACATCCAATATACTAGTATTGCTTCCATTACCGACTTTATTAGAACTAGCCTTCCCGCCCTTGATAACCATTTATTGCTCCAAACTTGAAGTCTTTTTTCTATCTTTTCCAGAAGCCACATCCAATTGTTCTTCCTATAATCATTTGGCTTTAAGTGGAAGCCAAGGTATTTGAGTCCTTCTTCCAGATTCTATGTTTAGAAGGGGAGAAGATCTAAATAATGTTGTATGTCCTCATATCCAATCTGAGAGAAGAGTATACTGGACTTCTATGCATTAATTTTCATGCCCATTTCTATTTTGAAGAGTGTGATCCCCTCCGATAATAAGTCTGCATCGTTCTTCGATCCATCACAAAATATTAGTATATCATCCACAAAGAGTAAGTGGGTAATGGCCATCCCATTTGAGATTTTAATACCAGAGAAGCGTCCTCCCACCTTTGCCTCTGTCAAATATCGGCTAAGGCTTTCAGCTACAAGTAGCAAGAGTAGGGGAGATAGGGGGCAACCTTGTCGTATTCCCCTCTTTGCTTGAAAAAAAGATGTGGTTGAACCATTGAGTAGAATGAAAAAGAATATCAAGTTTAAGCATGCCATTATCCAGTTGATGAATTCCAGTCCAAAGCCCAAATGTATCAGAAGCATTTTGATGTATAACCAGTTTACCCAATCGAAAGCTTTGTATAGATCTATTGTTATAACGACTACTCTTAGCTTCTTTAGTTTGATGTTGTGTAGACCTTCTTGTGCTACTCTGATAGCCTCATGTATTTTCCTGCCTTCAGGAAAGCTGAATTGTTCCCCAGAGATGTGTTTTGAGAGAATTACCTTTATCTTTCTATTGATAACCTTTCAGATAATCTTGTACAGACAATTGCATAGGGAGATAGGCCAAAAATATTCAAAGGAGGTCGGGTTGTCTGTCTTAGGTATCAGTGCTACGAAAGTAGCATTGATTGGGTTGTGTATATGACCCTTCATCCTTGATTCTTCAATTACCCGCAGTAGATCAGGTTCGAGTACATCAAAGCACCCCAAGTAGAATTCGTTTGGCCACCCATCTGGGCCAGGACTCTTCCACTTTTGGAAAGTGTGTAGGACTTCTAGCAGCTCTTTTTTAGTAACCAAGCTCGTTAAGTGTCCAACTGCCTCCTCTTCAACAAATCTAGGTAATATCTAGGCCACTTTAATAATTTTTGCAATAGAGGTCTCCTCTTGGGCTTAAAAAGGTGTCTTAAAATGATTGATTCCCAAGTCGGATAATTCATTGTACATTGTTATTTCCTCCCCCCTCTGATTCCATAGGCTCCAAATGGTGTTGGAAATCTTCCTACCTTTGGCATAGGCCTGAAATAATTTTGTGTTTTCATCTCCGCAAGGTAGCCACAACACCCGACTCTTTAGCCTCAATTGTGCCTCTCTTTCTTCCAGGATGACCCTGCAATGTTTTTCCAAACCATATAGGAGGTCTTTTTCTTCCTGGCTAAGATATCCTCCATCGATCCCATCTTGTAGTTCTGTTAGTTTCAATTCGATATCCCTCAGATTTTGTTCATGTTTTATTTTTTTTACTTTGGACCACTTTTTATTTGCTTGTTTGAGTCCTTTTAGGTTCTCAACAAAATGTATAGCCGCTGGGGTCTGGGAATGTTCTGGTAGTTTCACCCATAATTCCTTTACTAGATCCAGAAAGGATGGATCCGTGAGCCAACCCTCGAAGAATTTGAAGGGGCTTTTCATCCGTCTAGGGGAGGTCTTGAATTCGAAGAGTATTGGAAGATGGTCTAATTCTCCCCCAAAATTTACCCATTGTCTTACTAGAGCAGAAGAATTCAGAAGATCATCCGTGAGTAGGAATATATCCATTCGTTTGGCCACCTGGTCCGATCCAACATGTCTATTGCACCAGGTGGGGGAGAGTTTTTGAGGTTCCACATCCACCAGCCCCCACTGGTCCAGGAATTTTATATAGTAATTGTTTAAAGGGTATGGCACAACCCTAGGTCTCCAACCCTCTGAAACACCTAAGGATAAATTGAGGTCTCCACCAAGAATAAAATATTTTTGTTTAAACCAGTCGTAATCAGTTAGAGAGTTCCAATAGATTTTCCTATCCTGGTGTGGGCCATAGATGTTTATAACAGTTAGATTGTGTCCTAGGTCTGTGGAGAATATAGTGAGACCAATCCCTGAGGTAAATCCCTAGACATTTTCCATTTTACAGTTATTTTTCTTCCAACCAGTGGCCAAACCCCCCAAGTGTCCTCAAGAATATACTTCTATGAACATCCAACCCGGGAGTAAGGATTCAAAGTTCTTAACCACTGCTACATTATTCCCTAGATTTTCCTGTAGAAGAATGACATCTGGCAAGCATTGTTCAACCAATGTTCGCAAGGATGATTTTTATTGGGGTTCGCCAACCCCGTGTAGTTGAAAGAGAGGATTTTCATGAGGTAAATCCATCACGAGGTAGATTTTCTCTAAGAACCCATTCGATTGAGGATTTTCTACCTAAAGCCAGATCTATTCTGGCCCGATCCTATGCCAGGTATAAATGTGATTTTCGACCCCCTACCTTTTCCCACTAAGTGTGACTTAGGTAGTGAACCCAGCCCCTTGCCCAATGTCAAGAGGGAGCCACTCTCCGAGGGGTCCTCCTCGATCACCGATCTACTCCTAAGGTGGTAACGTACTCTGTTGTCATTAGAAGAGGAGTTGGTTGAGGCCGATGGAGTGGCGAGGGTAAAAGGGAGGGTGGTAGGATGTAAGGATTCCAGGGAGGATGGGGAGGGGGTTCCAGTTGTAAGGGAAGGGGTGTTTGCAACTTGTGTGGGAGGTAGTCCGGTGGAGTTCAAGTTCCTAGTCATCAAAGAAGCTCCCAAATCCCCCAAGTTTCTGGAGGGTGTGCTCAGTAAGGGTGAAAAAACCAATGAGGAGGAGGTAAAGGGACAATGGAGGGACTCCATACTGATAAAGGATAGATACTTCCCACCCGAAGTAGAAGAAGGAGACTCAGAAAAAACAAGTGAAGCGAAAGACTCCAAAGTAGTAAGAGATGCATACAAAGTTGACATACCCGTTAATTCTTGTTCTTGACGGAGTATATAATCCAAGGAAGGTGAAGAAAGAGGATCAGTTGTCGAAGGCACTACCTTCCCCGAACCCTGGTTGCACTCACTGCTCGAGCCTTGTCCCGCCGTACGTTTATCTCCAGTGGTTTGGTGAACCTGCCTTTTGTTGTCTCCCGTGTCGGGCTATTGTTACCATTTCTTTCGCGGAGGAGAGATGGACGATCTTTTTCATTTTTTCATCTAGTCTTTTCCCTTGAAGGATAGTGGATAGTTTTCCACACCATCCCCATAAACGTGGCATCTATGACACCTAAATGGGATTCCTTCGTAGTCTAGGGTTTGTACAAAATCCCCGACAGCCAATTCTATGAGAAGCTCCTGAAATAAACCCTTCCACAGATTAATATGGACCAGTATGTGAGCCACTGTCATGATCTCTGTGACTTCAAATGACATATCCACCTTGAGGTATCTACCCAGAAGATTTCCATTTTCCACAAATCGGTGTGTATTCCAGTATTGCATTGAGAGGCCTGGGATTCTTACCCAAATGGGTTCCTCATCAAACCATTCACTCTTCACATCAAAAGTGGGCGTCCAATGTTTGAGAAAGGTCGAGGTGGCTGCGATGATCCATACCTTATTTAGAACTCAATACACATCATCCTTGGAGGAGAAAACAAAAGCAAACCATCCTTTGGTGAGTAGTCTGATATCGGGCATCTTGGAGATATCTAGTAGCCAGAAATTGTTAACCCAGCTTTTGAGGTAAGTAATGCCCAGTTTTCCCCCCCAAACCCTTCCCACCACTTCTCTTTCTGAAATATCCAAGACCCTATCCATGGCTACATCCTCCCCGAAGACAAGTCTCCCAACACCAATTCTTTCCCTAGCACACCTGATAGCTTTAGACTGTCGACCTTATGAGATGCGTGGATGTTGTTCGATTTTTTCCCCTTTTGTGATTTATTAGTGGGGGTTCTCTTATTTTTTTCAATGGAAATATCTGGAGGAGTAGAAGAGTTGGCTATGCTTCAAACAGGCTCGGGTGTCGTATCCCCAACTTTTTCGACTTCCACCAAGAATTCAGAGGGAGAAAAATATTGGGTGGCGGTGAGATCATCTGAAACCCTGATCTGTCGCTCAATATACTGCGTCTCAATTAGGTCCGTAAAATATGTGCTATAACCATAGGATATCTCCCCTGTGAGTAGACCAAGACTTCCTCCGAAAACACCTGTTGGCTCGGAGTAAAAGGGTAGTTTCCCACCCCATTCTTCGGGGAAAATTGTTCCTTCTGTAGGTGGAAACTGTTGTTCAACAGTGGAAAACGGACCTAGCCAGTCTGCCTCCGAAAGCCCCAAACCTCCTACTACCTCACTTCCTAGCATAAAACTATCATTGTCCCTCATCCTAGTGTTCCTGGAAACTGTTAAAGTATCTGACCCACCTATCTTCTCATCCTAATAATCTATGTTGATATTAGAAGTAATAATATGGCTGATATGCATGTTTAATAGTACAACCTTTTTGATGATATGTTAACATGATGATTCAAAAACTGAGTTTATGTTCATGTATTTTGTAGATTTAAAAGTAAGCTATTCAACAAATAATGTGGTTTATAGTTTAAAAATTAAATTTCTAACATGATTTTGTGATAATTTGGTTTTTAACTAAAGTGTTTGTTAGTTTACATACTTTTATCATTGCTTTTGGAAATATTTAAAAAATTATGCCCCCGATGTTGAATAAAACCACAATTAATGAAGTAATTTAAAAGTTGATAGCAATCAACTTACAAAATAATGAAAAAAATAAGAATAGGAAGATTAATTTGCATCTATAAAATTTTAGGGCCAATAGAATGCTTATCATTGGAGATCATAACTTTTTATAATAACAATTTTTAATGTAGAAGAGTCTATTAAAAAAGAATAATTAGTACAATGGAAAATAACATTTATTCATATGTAATTTATTTTTTGAAAAAGAATTTAGTTAGAATAAATATATATGAACTCTCTATGCAATAGAAAAACGTTTATGGTAATTTTACAATTATAGTTACAACCATATTGTGTTGGATTACTGAGAGGGGGGGTGAATCAGTAATAACGTAATTATAATATTTTTTGTTCAAATGTTATATCAATGTAGAATTATTATCCAATAATGAGCAGTAATAAATAAACAATCACACACATACATAGTACACCAGTGTTTTACGTGGAAACCCAAATCGGGAGAAAACCACAGAATGTTTTTTCTTATATGTCTTGAAAAATTACATTCATTGGAAGCACCAACTTCCTTTGTTTTTCAGCTGCAACTAGAAGGAGGCTCCAACCCCCTAGTTTCTCAGGCTACAACCTGAGGGAAGCTCCAACTCCCCAAATCTATGGCTACAACAAGAAGGAGGCTACAACCCCCAATGTTCTCCGACTACAACCGGAAGGTGGCTACAACCATCTGTCCTTGCCCCTTCCTACCACCCTAAAGTAGAAGTAGAATGATGGAACCACTGTCACACTATCACTGTGAGATATACCGCTATAAACCTGTACCAATAAATCTGAACCATGCATCAACCATGCACCAACCTGTAATCAACCTGTACCATAAACAAGTGCATCAACCGTGCACCAACCTGTAATCAACCTGTACCATAAACAAGTGCATCCAACCGTGCACCAAGTATGTTCCAATCATTTGTCAACTACTCATCAACTATTAATCATCAATATGTACCAACATCATCAACTATACACTTCATGTGTGTGTCAACTCATCAACTACTTGTCTCAACCATGTACTCAACATGTGCCACAACCAAAAGCCCTCATCAATTTTATCATCCAAATATGCTTTGTAGATTAGTAATAGACTTGGTGTATATGATCACATTCCTACAAATCTAATGCAGGAGCATCCACACCTCGTCACGCGAGGCTACATGTGGAGAAAAGAAAAAAAGACCGCAGGGTGACGCCAGCATCACGGTTTTGACCATTTTGATGAGCGCCGCCGTTTAAATAAAAGCCTCCATATTTAGGCATACTTGTACACTGAAATAGACCAGGAGCAGATAAGCTCTCATCCTTGTACAGCAGAGGTACTTATTAGATTTAATGCAGAGAGATTAGATTTAGTGCAGGTAGATAGGACCATTAAGTTTAGATTTGACAATTTAGCTTTTGAGAGGGAAAACAGGATATAGACACCCTCCTTTGTATTATTGGATTATCAGCATTAGCATAGAGAGCAAGGGAGAACAGAAKAGGGAATTCGTGAAGAAACCCCATGTACAGATTGAATTAAYWGGAAGGAACTCTTGATTCAATTTCATGGCTGTGTTTGAATTCTTTGTGCTGTTGATGTTATTTTGCTGCATACTTGCTTCTTTCTATGCTTATCTTCTTTATGCTGCATATGTGATTGCATATCAGGTTCGTAACCTGAGAGAATGAGTTTCAATTGTTTCTTTGTTTAGACCAGGAGATTCCTGCATAGAGTGCAGTCGAATTCCTCCGCATAGAGTGCGTCGAAGGGGGGGCTAAACAGTTAAACTTTCGTTCTCATTTTGCTTAGAGTTGAGTCAAATTATTCGAGTCCTGCCGATGAGTGCAGGCCAGGTTTGAGTCTCAGTAGCAAGTCTGAGAAGGAGAAGGTCGAAGCTGTTGTGGCGTGGAAGCACAAGGACCGGAAGACTTCATCATTTTAGGAAGTGATTGAAGGCAGAGCACCGGGAGCGTGTTCAAGAACTCCCGGAAGGAGTCTGAGTTAACAAAGCTCAGGAGGGATAGTTACCTTAGCTCACTGCGGAACCGACCCCAGTAGAGGTTGTACAGGACAACGGTGGAAGAATGGGGATTTCTTCATAGGGGAAGAGAATCGGCGATTTGAGTGTTGTCAGGAAGAACTTCAACAATCACTACTCTACTCAGAGTTCGGGCATACCAGGCGCTTCGTGTGGGCGGAGTTGATAGGTTGGCCAAAGCGGGCGCGAGAACGTGAGAACCGATGTCGCGGAAATCACGTGCACGATGTGAGTCATAGTGGTTGTTGTGAAGGGTGATCTCGGGACATCGAGTCTCGGGGTATAAAGGGTTCGGAGATTTGTCTTGCGAGTAGCGAGCTAACGAAAGGCGAGAAAGAAAAATGGTCGACATCTCGGAATCTCGAATCTCGGGACTAGGAAACCCGAAGATATAGTGCGTAAGCTGCGATAGTGTGAGGTCCCGATCTGCCGAGGAAATTCAACGGTTGACCAGGGATATCGGACCTTGGGGATCCGGGGACTTCGCCCGAAAGTGCAGGACTCGTGAAGTCGCAACAACAGCTCCTCCGATAATCAAGTAGGGAGGACCAGAGCAAGGGGAAGGTTACTGTGGGTAGATTCTCCCAAGGGAAGTGAGGAACCTTTGAGTTCTTCGAGCCAAGGAGTAAGAAGGTCCTGGTGGAGCGACCGACAACTATGAGAGTGGGGTTGCGTCAGGAGTGGTATCAGAGCCTGGGACTTGTCTATGTGTTCAGGAGGAAAGAGGAGCACTCTGATACACACGACTTGAGGATTCTTTGCTTTCTGAAGCAGGGATAGAGAAGATATAATGCCGCCCAAAAGAGAAAGGCAGTCACCTGATCGCGAAGACAGGGATGCCCGAAGAAGGGGTAGACCAACAGGAAATCCAGCAGGGAATGCAGAGATGGAACGTCAGATACGAGATCTCAGGGCGAGACTCAAAGATATGGAGACCACCCAGAGGCGTGGGGCCGACGCAGGAGAGTTCACCGATCTCGAGATTGAAGAGGAAGCTGGACATGATGAAGGGGAGGTCTCAGCGGAAGATGCCTCGACAGAGAGGTTGATTAAAGCCATTTCGAGGATGAGCTCGAAGACTAAGATGGACATTCATGTTTATGAGGGAAGTCTGAACGCAGAAGAGTTGCTGGATTGGATCCGAGCACTCGATACATACTTCGATTATGAGGATATCGAAGAGGACAGAAAGGTGAGGCATGTAGTCACGAAGCTGAAAGGACATGCAGCCTTATGGTGGGACGAGCTGCAGGCAAACAGACGTTCCAAAGGCAAACAGAAAATCAAAAACTGGGATCGGATGATCGCCAAGATAAAGGCGAAGTTCATTCCGAGGGACTACCAGATCACTCTGTTCAGGAGCATGCAGAACCTGAGACAGAAGTTGATGACGGTGAAAGAATACATCGAAGAATTCTACAGGCTCAACATTCGAGCTGGTCATCGGGAGAGTGATGACGAAAAGGTGGCAAGGTACCTGAATGGCCTCAGGTATGACATTCAGGATGAGCTGAGCATGCTGACCATCCGCACAGTTGAGGATGCGTATCAGATGGCTCTGAAGGCAGAAGAAAAGTTGAGCCGCAAGTAGGGACAGTGAGGGCGAGGCAGAAGTCAGCCAAGAGGAAAATATGTTGTTCAAGAGAGAACACAGAAACCCAAGGAGGATTGGAAGAGGCCTCAGGGAAAAGCTGAGAGAGGTGGAACCTCACAGCAGAGACAGCAAAATTTTTAGCCGAGGAGGCAGCAAGATGATCAGCAAGGAGGATATGCTGATGCAAATACATTTCCTCGTACCCGAGGTAGAGGAAGAGGCAGAGGAGGAATTATCACATGTTTCACGTGTGGTAAAGACGGTCATAAAGCCGTGGACTGTCCAGAAAGGAAAATGGACGGAGGTAAATCTCACATCGCTGAGGCGCAGTAGAGGCATGATGTTGAGGGTGAGGATGCGGACAGTGGAAGATCGCTTGGGATTCATAAGATCCTTTTGACACCTGAGAAAGAGGTGGACAACTCAGTGCAGAGGAGCAGACTGTTCAGAACGGCTTGCACAGCTAAGGACAGAAAATGCAAAGTCATCATTGACAGCGGGAGCACTGATAATCTCGTTGCAGCTGAGATGGTGGAAAAGCTGGAGCTAGAAACAACTAAGCACCTGAGTCCATATAAGGTCTCTTGGTTACAAAAAGGACACCGGGTAAGTGTCACTAAACAGTGCTTAGTTAAATTTAAAATTAGGAATTATCGTGACAAGATTTTGTGTGACGTCATTCCCATGGATGTATGCCACATACTATTGGGTAGACCTTGGCAGTATGATAGAAATGTTGTTCATGATGGGAGGATGAACACATACACCTTGGAGAAGGATGGGAGACTCCATAAGTTGCTTCCGATAAAAGATAAATATCCGGAAGTAAAGCCGGAGGTAAATAGCCAAATACTTCTCATGAGTGGGAAAGAGCTTCTCACAGAGCTGGAGAAGGATGAAGATCCACAGTTCTTTGTTGTTAGGAAGCCGAGGGTTGTCTTGACAAGCACAAGAGTGGACGACTTGCCGGATGAGATTCAACAACTTCTTGGAGAGTTCGCTGATATCATCGTGGACGAACTACCTCGTTCGTTGCCACCGGTGAGGAGTGTGAGTCACCACATTGACCTCATACCCGGAGCAAGTCTACCAAATAAGGCAGCGTACAGGTTGACACCTCAGGAGAACGAGGAGGTCAAAAGGCAGGTTCAGGATTTGTAGGGTAAGGGACTAGTGAGAGAGAGCCTTAGTCCATGTGTTGTTCCGACAGTACTGAGCCCAAAGAAGGATGGAGGCTGGAGGATGTGTACAGACTCCAGGGCGATAAACAAGATCACCATCAGGTATAGGTTTCCACTGCCGAGGATGGACGACTTGATGGATTGCCTGAGTGGGGCAAATTATTTTTCAAAGATAGATCTCAAGAGTGGATATCATCAAATCCGGATGAGAGAGGGAGATGAATGGAAAACAGCGTTCAAGACAAACGAGGGTTTGTACGAATGGCTGGTCATGCCATTTGGCTTGACGAATGCACCTAGCACTTTTATGAGACTGATGAATGAAGTCCTACTGGAATTCATTGGCAAATTTGTGGTGGTGTACCTGGATGATATACTGATTTTCAGTAAAACTAGGGCTGAACATTTAAAACATTTGGCCATTGTGATGAGAAGGCTACAGTAGGAGAAGCTATTGATAAATTTGAAGAAGTGCTCATTTATGCAGACAGAACTCATATATCTGGGTTTTGTGATCTCGGCAAACGAATTGAAGATGGATCCTGAGAAGGTTTATGTAATCAGGAATTGGCCATCGCCGAGGAATATTTTTGAGGTAAGGAGCTTCCATGGTTTGGCAAGATTCTACAGAAAATTCATTCAGAATTTCAGTGGAATTAGTGCTGCAATGATGGACACTGTGAAGAAGCGGCATTAAATTTTTCAATGGACAGCTAAGGCTGAAAACAGCTTCAATCTGTTGAAGCGGAAGATTACTGAGCAGCCTATTCTAGTGTTGCCAGATTTTCAGAAAACCTTCCAGGTGAAATGTGATGCTAGTGGGTATGATGTTGGAGGGGTCTTGAGTCAGGATGACAGGCCTGTGGCATACTACAGCGAGAAGCTAGATGATGCAAAATTGAAGTACTCCACATATGATAAAGAGTTTTATGCCATCATACAGGCATTGAAAAAGTGGAGGCATTATCTCATACCCAAAGAATTTGTGTTGTACAGTGATAATCATGCACTGCAATTCATGTGTTAGCAGGAGAAGTTGAACCAGAAGCATGCGAAGTGGGTGGAGCACATGCAGAATTTCACATTTGTGATAAATCACATTTCGGGGACTGCGAACAAGGTGGTTGATGCCTTGAGCAGGAAATGTTTATTGCTGCAGGAATTCAGGGTCAAGACTTTGGGTTTTGAAAACCTGAAGGATATGTATGCAGGTGACACAGACTTTGGTGAGGCGTACGAGGCAGCCGAGAACCCAGTGCTCAGGGATAGGAGTCCGTGGATTGTCTACCTGATCCAGGATGGATTGC
This sequence comes from Picea engelmannii, assembly GCA_009831015.1. Taxonomy (NCBI): domain Eukaryota; kingdom Viridiplantae; phylum Streptophyta; class Pinopsida; order Pinales; family Pinaceae; genus Picea; species Picea engelmannii. The sequence goes on along the minus strand of ML831532.1, from coordinate 14,047 downwards.
TGTTCAAAGGCAATCAATTGTGCATTCCAGATTGCTCTATGAGAGAGAATTTGGTGAAGGAGAAGCACAGCGGTGGACTAGCAGGTCATTTCGGGCATGACAAAACATTCGCCAAGCTAAGCGAATCATATTTTTGGCCGGGCATGCGTACATATGTTAAGCGATTTGTTGACCGATGCAGAGTTTGTCAACACGCAAAGGGCCGAAAGAAGAACACAGAGTTCTACCAACCCTTGCCCATACCCGAGAGGCCATGGGAAGCCATTAGCATGGACTTTGTGTTGGGTTTACCGAGAACACAGCGAGGTGTTGATTCCATCTTTGTCGTGGTGGACAGGTTCTCGAAGATGACACATTTCATACCGTGTCATAAGACCAGCGATGCTACGCACGTCGCAAATTTGTTTTTTAAAGAGATTGTCAGATTGCATGGATTGCCGAGAAGCATAGTCTCGGATCGGGATACCAAGTTCATAGGTCATTTTTGGAGGAGGCTATGGAAGAAGCTGGGGACTGATTTGGAATTCAGCTCAGCGTACCACCCGCAGACAGATGGTCAGATAGAAGTGGTCAACAGAAGCTTGGGAGATCTGTTGAGGAGCCTGGTGACTGAGCATCACACCAGTTGGGATCAGATCCTACCACAGGCAGAGTTTGCGTACAACGATTCTGTGAATCGAAGTACAGGTAA
>ML831531.1:18324-30457 GCA_009831015.1 Picea engelmannii | reverse complement strand
ATCATCTTCAAATCGACGACTCTCGTTACTTTGGGATTCATAGCTTTTCGACACACCACCCCTCAAATTCCCTTTAGTGCCTAGTCTCTGAACTAAAGGATCTAGCGCCACGTGTCCCTTGTATATCGATGGTTGAGAACTAGACACATGGATCCATAGATCCACGACTAATGTTACTTCATGAATTCGGCCTTCGAGATTTTTACAATGCAAACTCCTCTTTTCTCCCGAAGTTGGTCAGCGTTGAGATGACCTTAGCATAGATTATGTAGACGATCAGCATGTTCAGATTTTTGATCCTCCGCCATAGTAACTTTGAGATAGATATAGTTTCAGATAAGAGATGCTCACCTCACCAACATGAGGTGACTACGAAAAGATATGGCTTTAGCAGCACGTTCCTCCGTTGGTGAACGTTGGTTTGCAAAAAGACGACTTGCAAAACCTGAATTGTCAGGAAAGAGAAACGGCCCAGAGGTGGACGGAAGGAGTTGAAAGGAGTTGAGTGGAAGGAGGCAGTGTGTCCAGAACGTGGCTGGTGAAAGCCAAAGGTTTAGGTTGGCCTAGGAAATTAAACCCTAATTGCTCATACGTGGTAATCAGCTAGCAACCATAGTAAATTTTAATTATAATTAAGTAAAAGTAAAAAAATAAACATGTAAACTGATGTCTTTATAGTAGTGAGGAAGTTAGTGGCTGAAATCACAACCATTGATTTATTGGGACTACTAAGAATATTCCATCAATATTTAATCTTGTCGATACAAAACTGATTAAGCGCTAAAAACCTATTAAATGTTCCCATCTTCTGTATAATCTAGTGGACTCACTCTATGAACATAGAAAGAAGTTTCTCGATGATATTTTGTCCCTTGAACAAATAAATTTCTTGAAAGAATACCGTAGAACAAATCAAGTTTCGGGGGGGAGATCATTTATGCCCCATGAAAACTAAATTTTCTCGTCGTCTTTTGATTCTCAAGCTGGTGGTTGTGAGAAACTTCCCAAAGGCATTGAGGAGGAGTAAATAGGGCCAAAGACGAAAACAACTTCTGCACATGCGCCACCACCGATAACAATGAGGAAAAACTAGTCCTCAGCCAGTAAGGTAAAGAAAATATTGTTTTCTCTCACATCTCCTGTTTTTCAAGTGGGTGGTTGTGAGAGACTTCCCAAAGGCAATGAGAAGAAGAAAATAGTGCCAAAGGCGATTGCAGTGCCTATGCATGCACCACCACCATGAACAATGAGGAAAGTTGCTGACGAAACACACAACTTTGGGTATCCTTTCATCCATGCATTGTCGGTCCTTCGACCAAATACCTAGCTCCTTCTTGCCTATAAAAGAAGGGGTAGGGTTCCCATTTGAAAGGAGGAAAATCATAGTAAATAAACTATACTCGATTGAGAATTCCCTTTGTCCCAACCTTTAGCCATCCTTGTGCAAAGAGAAGTATAGAGAAAAGAAGTTGGAAGACAATAGAAGAAGAGCCCACGACCAGGATCAAGGAGTAGTAGACAACTTTATCATTGTAAGGTATCATTTTAAAGTTAATAAAAGAATTGTTTTTCCTGCCCTGCCACATGAGATTGTCATTATTTGAATATTGATTGCACCATTGATTAAATCTCTAACCCATTAGTTCATAGATCAAATGCATGTGGATTTCTTTGCTCATCTTTTGTGAATGCAGGTCAGCATTGGGAGGAGATTTGAAGACAAAGAATGACCAAGCGTGAAAAGGGATCGACATCAAACATGAAAAATAAGGTACGTCAACTTGATCCCTTGAGCCTTGTATTTACATATGAATAATGGGGGTTTAGGCATGGAATGATGGTAAAAATTAAGAATCTTTAGGTCATTTCTGCATGCATGATAAAACTCTTAGCGCTAGTCCATAGGAGGGATTTCCCACCCACAACTAAATTGGCGACCATGCTGGGGATCTCTCGAGTTTTCTTGGGATACTTTTTGGTAGTTTTAAATTGGTTTCATCATATTTTTTCTGAGTTTCTGCAAGAGTCTGAGATAGTAGGGATTCTGGTCTTCCATACCAGTACTCCCTACTTTCTTTGTTTTGATGCATTTTCTTTTCGAAAATTCATAAAGGTACATGCATCCTGTATAAGGCTTGCATGTGTGTACATGCGCACTACCTTCACACAGACCACGTGCATACACCTGCTGATGAAGTGCTAGTTACTTGTCTGAGAACCCAAAAAATCCTTCTCAAGAAGAGGCAGTCATCCTCTCCCTTGTAGAAGTGATCCTTCTCAGGGATCTTTTGGGTCCTTCTAGGCCTCTGATTGAACAATCCATATTCACGTAAAAACCTCAGATCAGATTTTTCATTGCATCTTTTTCTGTCAAAGTAAGTTTTTGTGTCTTCAAGGGATTCTGGTTCTCAATACGAGTACTCCCTTCCTTAGCTTATCCACTTGTATTTCTTCTTTTGAGGAGAAAGAGAGGCACACGCAGCCTGTAGTGGGCCTACACATGTGCATATGCATCCTGTCTTTGGGCAGCCTGCATGCATACACTAGCTGTTGAAGTGACAGTCGTGTATTTGTCTAAAAAATTTTGAGGAGGCAATCATCCTCTTCCCTGTCAAGTTTTTACTTCCTAGGGTTTTCTTGTTTCTTTATGGTCTCTTTCATAAGGATTTTTAGCTTAGGTTGTATTCTAGCATAGCTTTCTTTTTCATTTAAAAGATTTTTTGTGTTTCCTAGCTTTCTTAACTTATTTTTAGCTTGAAATTTTAAGAAAAGTGAGTTGCATTTTGAAAAAAATTCCCCCTCATGGTCGGGGGGCATGAATCATACATTCATCAGTTTCTTTTAGAATCTTTTGTTATTTCTTCTTTGATTGGAAGAAAATATATATAAAAAAAAAAACTTAGTTTGTTAGATCTCTTTCTTTCCTGGCATTTTCTTTGCATTGTTATTTGAAAAAGAAAAAGAAATTAGCATAGCATTGTGTTTTCTTCTAATTTTAAAAGCATTTCAAAAAGAAAAAAAATAAGACATATAATCATTCTTTGCTAGTGTTCATATCAGTTTCATCATTTTTTGCAAGCGTCTTGACAACAACAGTTGCACTACCGTACTCTTTTTGAGTAAATCAAGCCAGTAAAAATAACCCTAATTAAAATTTACTAGACTTTATGTTTGTAGGGTCCATCAACTAGATTAGGCTAGAGCCTTGATTTAGGTTGGAGAGGAAACTCTTCAAGGCTTCAAAACATACATAAGAGACTATGCTAGGGAGTGTTAAAAGTCCAGTATTGTGGAAGTTATCTGGGACACCCCCTCTAACACAGGGGCTAAACACAAAGTCGCATGAGGAAAGGTTGCGGAGATAACCCCTCCAAAACCGGACCAGGCATAGTGGGGAACACATATAGAGGAATTGTCTTGGGATTTAGTTGATCGCATTTTCCACGGAGCTTCGTGGGTATCGAATTCATTCGAGGTCCTCAGTCGTCTTCCAATAAAATTGATTACGATACCCTTGATAGCTTTCGGGCTTGATACCCTACTCATTGCCATCCACCCAACTATCAACTGTACCTGCCTGGTGATTCTTCATGAGCTGGCAACAGAGTTGCCTTTATTTTAGGGACTTATACAGGTGACCGTGGGGGTATACCGCAGTACGTGGGGAAGACATTGGGCCACGCTTTGTAGAGTATACCCAGAGGGTGCTTCTGTATTCAAGTTGCACTTGCATTGGTAAGTTTCTCTAGTGTTGGGTTGTTCTTCCAACTAGTTAGTCGTTTGCTTGATTTGCCTTTAGGAAATTTTAGTGTGTTCTCTATGATACCTAGTTTTCCATAGTGAGTTAGTCATTCTTGGCTTTGGGTCTCTGACCTAGGGTGGTATACCATCCACTCTGTCGGTTGAGAGGACTTTTCATTCTTCCGCTTAGAAATGTGGAGCCGCCTCTTTATAATCATTATTTTGATAACATTGGTTCTTCAAAGTTAGTGTGTTAGACTTTTACGGATTTGAATGATCCCGTAAGGGGAGAACCTCTGCATAAGATATTCATGGCTAAAGTTCCTGATGATACCAACCAAGGCACCCCTTCGCTAGGGGATTCTTGTGTTTTTCCTTTCTTCGAAAACATTGGTGTCCCTTTGATGGCCACTTTCTACATTCCTGGGTTGAATGTGGGACTACCAGCTTGGTTGGGTACCATTCCAAATGTATTGAATTCTCTCGACGCTTCTCAGTTAAGCACCTTAAGTCATGGGCACCATGTTGATGTTTCTTCATCAGTAAATTCTTCTCCTCGTCCTTCTCCCACCTCTGGTGAAAGTACAGTTACTAGTAACCGGAAGTCTAAATGAAATAGAAAGAGGAAGAATAGGAAGCATAAATCACCAACCTCTGTGAGTCATGTTGGAGATAGGTCAAAAACCTCTGCAAGTTATGTTGGGGGAAATCACTCACCCTCTACAAGTCATGCTGGGGGGGAAATTTCAGTCCCTGCTAGTCATACTGGCAGTAGGTCTGTAGCATCTACGAGTCATGTTATCGACCCATCACCAACCTCTGCAAGTCATCTTGGAGATGTGCAACTAGCCACTCCCAGTCATGATGGCGACATTTATTCTATTGAGAAACCTAGACGGATAGGACGTAAGCCTAAGTTTTCTTGTAAGCTTTGCAAGGGGGATCACCTTACTCATTTATGCCCTAGAATTCCAGACGTACAAAGATTGTGGTCCCTATCTGCAAGCTCTTCTGACTTTGAGTTTGTTGAGGTTTCCTCATAGTATATTCAACCATTGGTTGAAAAAGTGGTCATGTCGATGTAGTCATCGGCTGATCCTACTCCTATTTTGGGGGGTGAGGTGCCTTTAGACCTTGTAGTCTCTCAGCCTATTCAACCATTGGTTGAGAAAGTGATCATGTCGATGTATTCATCGGCTGATCCCACTCCTCTTTTGAGGGGTGAGGTGACTTTAGACCTTGTACTCTCTCAACCTATTCATCCATTAGCTGAGAAAGTGGTCATATCGATGTAGTCATTGGATGATTCGACTCCTCTTTTGGGGGGTGAGGTGCCTTTAGACCATGTAGTCTTGTAGCCTATTCATCCATTGGTTGTGAAAGTGGTCATGCCGATGCAGTCATCGACTGATCCCACTCCTCTTTTGGGGGGTGAGGTGTCGTTAGACCATGTAGTCCCAAAACCTATTCAACCATTGGTTGCGAAAGTGGTCATGCCGATGTAGTCATTGGATGATCCCACTCTTCTTTTGGGGAGTGGCGTGTCTATCGACTATGTTTTTAGCATTTCTGGTTCAATATTTTCATAACAAGGGGGCGTTCCTCTCGTTCCGAGCACACCCCCTCCAGGCCCTAGGATGGTTTCCTTTGACTGGAATGACCTTATTGAGCCTCATCTTCCTTATGTCGCACCTTTTCAAATAAGGGTTGAAGTTAATTCAACAAACATTTATCGATGTATTTTGGATGAGGGAGCCTTTGCAAGTATTTTATCCTCCTCGGTTTCGAAAGTCTTGGGATCTCCCAAGCTCGTGTATTCTTCACATGAGATATTGGATTTTGACAAACCTCCTAGTGAATATTTCGAGATTCTTCCTCAGTTTCCTATCTCATTAGGTGGGAAGATTGTCCTTGTTGATTCTATAGTGGTGCAAGGCCCGTTAGATTTCAATATGCTTCTCAGGCGTGATTATGTATATGCTATGAATGTTGTAGTGTCTACGCTCTTCTGGGTGATGAATTTTCCTCACAAATGAAGTATTTTCACTGTCGACCAACGGGCATCTGATAATCACCATCCTAATTCGGCATTATTTTAGGCTACCCCTTTATATGTTCCTAGCATTTGTGTAGACTCTATCCCGCCACACATTAATTATGTGGCGTCTTATCCTCGGTGTTCAATTGCTTATGAGTAGGAACCGATGCAATCATGTGTTCCCTCTCGAGACTTGGTCTCAACAGTTGATCCATTAGTTTATCCAATGGGGGCATGGGAAGCCTTATTTCCCTCTCTTGGTCCAAGTGGGCTTGAGTATCCTTTTGAGTATTCTTCGCTGATAGAGCCTGCCAATCCTAGCTAGAACTTCCATCGTCATATCAAGTATGGTCAGTTTACTTCACCCTTTGGGACTGTTGACCCTCACTTGCGTGATTTCTTGGATTTTGAATTTCCTTCAGATAAGGTTATCCTTGAGTTCATGACTAGGGTTTCTATACCGCGAGAGGACTTACACTGTGGTTTGTGTTTTCTTCCCTTTTGGGAGACTTTCCAAGTTGACTATCGAAGAGACTCTTGGTCTAAGACTAACAACGGGCTCTACCTGAACTAGTTTCATACATGACTTGTAGCCCCCACGAGTCTTCTTTTAAGCCCTTTTAAGACCCTCTAAAAATGAAAATATTGTCGAGCGATATTGTTGACCTTCACACTCGTTAAACTAAAATTTGAAAGAACATCTTTCTGGTGGTATTTTACCCCTTTTTAGTTCGGATGGTCAACTGTATGAACAAAGGTATACTCTAGAGGCCTCAGTTCTCTATAAGAGTATTCTCAGGTATAATTTTAACCCTTTTTCAGGTCTGAGAGACTAAATTTACGAAAAAGAAACCCCCACAGAGTCCATAGTTAAGCTCTTTTCAGACTCCCTAAAATTGAAAAGATCGTTGAGTGACATTATTCTTTCACACTCGTTAAATTGGTCTAGAAGAACATTCTTGATGGAGTCCATAGTTAATATTTTTTCAGACTCCTTAAAAATGAAAAAATTGTCGAGTGATCTTGTCTTTATCACACTCGTTAAAATGGTTTTGAATAGACGTCTTTTCGACGCTAATTTAGCACTTTTTAGAACCAACTAGACTACCTTAGAAAAAGGTACCATAATGGAGTCTCCTTTTACGTTTCTTCAGACTCTCTAAATATGAAAAACCATCAATTTTACCTTCTCTGGGCTCGTTAAAATTACATCGAAGGATGTTACCATTGTGTGTTTTGATAATTTCATTTGTATACCTGTGTCTTTGGCCTAATGTCATCTCCATGTTGCTCTCAACTAAACCATATGAAGCAAGCCTTATACGCAATACTTGTATCACTTTGCCTCTGCGTCTTGACACCTTTGGCCCTTGGAGGATTTTTCCCAAGTGTCCTTTTCCTGCATATGTCCCTTTTCCCTGAGCATCCATGTGTTTCGTGCACTTGGAACTGATATGTTTGCGACACTCGATCCTCCTTTGTAATGTAGAATTCTTTTATTCTTTTTCAATCTTTCCAACATTATTGAAAAAGACAAAAAAATCAAATATACCCCAAAAAGAGGAAGGGAAAAGCATTTTCTTTTTATTGGTAGCACAATGAGTTGCCCTTGGACTAAGTACATCCTTCCATTTTTTCTTCAAGATCTGGGATTTAATATGACCTTAGGAAGTTGTTCTCTCTACATAGAGTTCTGTCCTCCTCCATTTGGTTATTCTTCCAAACATATGGAGAGTTTGTGTTGCCTCCTTCCTTGTGAACTTATGTGAATGCCATGCTACCTGAGTCTCATCATTTGTTGTGATATTTTCCAAGGTAATTTTTTACCAATCCTGAGTCAACCCCTCTGCGGTTTGTCTCTTTCCCTCATGCCCGGCCATCCCGAAATTCCAATCAAGTCTTTGTTTGAAATTAATGAAGCTTTCAATTTGATCATCAAGATTCTCTAGTCCATGACCGACGAGCCATCGAATACCTCTGGGTAGTGAATTCGTACACTCATATTACACTCCTACCCAAGTTTTGAAGATTTTGAATTTGCTGCTTGAGCTCTGAAGACCTCATCTCCATCCATCAGGACTTATCAACTTCTATAAGATGAATACTATACATGTATATCTTTTTTATTTTGAGATGTATATTCACTGTGTATTGCTCGCGGCTACACTTTATATAATTATATGACATGCATCTATAGTGTATTTTATTGGTAGCCATGATTTTATTTCATCTCGAACATGGGTTTGCCCGCCTGAGTGAGACAATTTTAATTTTGTAGATGGCACCTCCCGATTTCTGGTCCCTGGACTCACCTGTTTGGAACGTTGGTGAAGATTGATAATGTATTTTGGCAATCATATGCTCTTCTCACCTCACACATTAGAGGGCATCTATTATAACCCTAATTTGCACCAAGCATGTTTATCTGGCATCAGGCCATCCCATATTCCTTCTTTTCCAAGCCACTACTGAACAACTCTTCTAAAAACTCCATTTTTAAAGGCCCACACACCATGCTCCACTACAGCCCACGTCTATCAATAGTGTCCATGCTAGCTAACCTATTACAACCCACGTGGACCTTCAGAAGCACGAATAAAGGAAAGTTGTTGATGGAACACACAACTTTGGGTATCCTTTCAGCCATGCATGGCCGGTCATTCAACCAAATACGTATCTCCTTCTAGCCTATAAAATAAGGGGTAGGGTTCCCATTTGATAGGAGGAAAATCATAGTAAAGAAACTATACCTGATTGAGCATTCCATTTGTCCCAACCTTTAGCCATCCTTGTGCAAAGAGAAGTATAGAGCAAAGTAGTTGGAAGACAGTGGAAGAAGATCCTAGGACCAGGATCGAGGAGTAGTAGCCGAATTTATCATTGTAAGGTATCATTGTAAAGTTAATAAAAGAATTTCTTTTCCCGTCCTGCCACATGAGATTGTCATTATTTGAATATTTATTAGACCATTCATTAAATCTATAACCCATTAGTTCATAGATCAAATGCATGTGGAGTTCTTTGTTCGTATTTTATGAATGCAGGTCGGCATTGGGAGGAGAGTTGCAGTCAAAGAATGATGAAGCGCGAAAAGGGATCGACATCAAACATAAAAAATAACATACATCAACTTGATCCCTCGAGCCCTGTATTTACATATGAGTAATGGGGGTTTAGGCATGGGATGATGGTAAAAAGTAAGAATCTTTAGGTCATTTTTGCATGCATGATAAAACCCTTAGTGCTAGTCCGTAGGAGGTATTTCCCACCCACAACAGTGTTCAATCCATAATTTCTCAAATATGAAAGGTCTATTCTTCGAGGTGGTTGGGAAGTCTGCTTCCAGTTGGACTGGCTAGTGATCAGAACCCTCCAGGGAAGGATGTTTCAATCCAAGGTTAACCCCTGCAATATGATGGATTTCGACACCAAGAATCTATCCAGTCTTGTTGCAACCTGATGTTGATTTGTCCATTTATTGTTCCAAGTGAAGTTTTTGTTATTGGTTCTGATGTCCACCATCTTTGAATGCTAATAATTCTTCCACATCTCTATCCAATCTTCTGGTGCCTCCTCTTTTTTCCGCAAGTGATGTGATGATGTTGAAGTCTCCTACTAGGATCGAGTGGATGTTGTTGGAGCGTGTTTTTAGGTCTTCTAGGTCTAGAAGGATTCTTCTCTTTTCCTCTAGCATCTGAGGTCCATACACATTAGTGCATAGGATCATCTCCGTATTCCCAATGATTTGCATGTTAACTTAAAGTGTGTTCCTAGCGGGTTTTTAGGCCTTCTAGGTCTAGAAGCATTCTTCTCTTTTCCTCTAGCATCCGAGGTCCATACACATTAGTGCATAGGATCATCTCCGTATTCCCAATGATTTGCATGTTAACTTAAAGTGTGTTCCTAGCGGGTTTTTAGGTCTTCTAGGTCTAGAAGCATTCTTCTCTTTTCCTCTAGCATCTGAGGTCCATACACATTACTGCATAGGATCATCTCCGTATTCCCAATGATTTGCATGTTAACTTAAAGTGTGTTCCTGGTAGCCTTAGTTGCTATTAGGTTCATCACTTGTGAGTTCGACAAGGTGAGGATCCCTCCTGCCATCTGTTCTCCTTCGACAACCACCATCTCGTACTTGCTCCAATTTTTTTTTCTGATTGTTTCCATTCTGTCTACAGTGCATTTTGTCTATTGGATGAAACATAGGTCCGGTTGTTCCTTCCTAAGTATATTTATAAGAATTCTGTTCTTTCGTGGGTTGTTTAGGCCTATTATATTCCATGTTATAATATTCATTTAAACATGTGGGGGGGAGTTGGGAAAGATATTTTTGATCTTACGTGAGTTTATCAACACAGCTCTTAGTTCTTGTAGGGCTGTGCTATTTGATTTCCTTCCTTTTCTCCTTCTCATCTTCTTGGGTGAGAGTTGTGGTTGTCCGTCGCCTACTTTGACTCATAGGTGTCCTATATCCCCGTGTGTGCACTTGAGCCCTCTGGATTTTCCTTCCAAATATGAAAGGTCTATTCTTCGAGGTGGTTGTGAAGTCTTATTGTAGTTGGACTAGCCATTGATCAAAACCCCCCAGGGAAGGATGTTGCAATATAAGGTTAACCCTTGCACAATGATGGATTTTGACACCAAGAATCTATCCAGTCTTATCACAACCTGATGTTGATTTGTCCGTTTATTGTTCCAAGTGAAGTTTTTGTTATTGGTTCTGATGTCCACCATCTCTGTTGTGTCTATGAATGTTGATAATTCTTCCACATCTCTATCCAATCTTCTAGTGCCTCCTCTTTTTTCCGCAAGTGATGTGATGATGTTGAAGTCTCCTGCTAGGATAGAGTGGAGGTTGTTGGAGTGGGTTTTCAGGTATTCTACGTCTAGAAGCATTCTTCTCTTTTCCTCTAGCATCTGAGGTCCATACATAGTAGTGCATAGGATCATCTTTGTATTCCCAATGATTTGCATGTTAACTTAAAGTGTGTTCCTGGTAGCCTCATCTACTATTAGGTTCATCACTTGTGAGTTCCACAAGTTGAGGATCCCTCCTACCATTTGTTGTCCTTCGACAACCACCATCTTGTACTTGCTCCAATTTTTTTTTCCGATTGTTTCCATTCTGTCTACATTGCATTTTGTCTCTTGGATGAAACATAGGTTCGGTTGTTCCTTCCTAAGTCTATTTCTAAGAATTCTATTCTTTCATGGGTTGTTTAGGCCTCTTATATTCCATGTTATAATCTTCATTTAAACATGTGGGGGGGATTTGGGAAAGATTTTTTTGATCTTACGTGAGTTTATCAACAAAGATCCTAGTTCCTGTAGGGCTACGCTTTTTGATTTCCTTCCTTTTCTAGTTCTCATCTGCTTGGGTGAGATTTGTGGTTGTTTTTTGCCTAATTTGACTCATAGGTGTCCTATCTACCCATGTGTGCACTTGAGCCCTCTGGATTTGGCTTCCTCCCTTAGGAAATACATGTATTGGATGTGATCTAGTTTCTCCACTGGTACATTGTCAATGCCCTGCCTTTTCCATTGCTCCAATATGTTCGAGAGATCGATCCCTTGCCTTTCCACAATGTCTATGAGATCAGGATCTTATGTTCCTACCTCGATTGGAGTCATTTCTGCATCTTTGTCTGCCTCCTGCATATGGCGAGGGTATCTCCGGTTTCTCCTTCCATAGGATTTGCGCTACCCCCCTGTCCCATCCCCTTTCTTGTGCTATCTATATCCTCATTGGTAGATTTTTCCCTTACTTCTTTGTATTTTGTTTTTTCCTTTCTTCCTTCCTCCTCTTTGTTGGTCTTGTCCCGTCCTTCTACATTATTCCTGGCCTCCAGGTTTCTCCCTATTGGGGTTTTACTTTGTTTCTTGTTAGCTCTATTTCTGTGGTTTGGTTTTATAAACCCATGTTTGCTCTGTTGTAGTTTGGTGTTCTCCACTTCTTGTTTTTTGATGGTGAGACATTCTCTGATTAGGTGCCCATGTTTGTGAAATCTACAACATCTGAAGGGGATCTTCTCATAGTTAATGTTTTGTATCTATTCCTCATCCCTGAATTCCAGTCTTATGGCTTCTAGGAGTTCCCTCGACATATCCATCTCTATGCACATTATTGCGTAGGAGGTGTATTTTTATTTTAGGGTTTCTTCTGATGTGTTCACGTATTTTCCTAGTTTGTTCCCTATTTCTTCAAAGGTCAAGAATAGCCAATAATCTAAAGGCAATGAATAAATTCTCAGGCATACAGGCACATTTTGAAATTTTCTTTTTCTGGGGAGAATTTTTCCTTCCATGGTCGTATGTACAGTCGTGTTGAGGCATGGAAGTATGCCCCCCCCCCCC
>ML831530.1:103574-122051 GCA_009831015.1 Picea engelmannii | reverse complement strand
GTTGTCTTCCAAGTTAGAAGGTTCTTCTCCATTAGTTACCCTTGACAGGTGATCGAGTCCTTCATTTAGCTTCCCTGGTTTGACTATCACTTCGAAATCAATTTCTTGAAATAATAATAGCCATCTACAAATCCTCCCCCCCAACACTGGCTTGTTGAATAGGGCAGAATGGTCTGTGAACATTTTAAAGTGTTTACCCAGTAAATAGTGCCTGAATGTTTGAAGTGAATATACCATGGTTAGGCCTTCTCTTTATGTGGTGTTGGAATTCTTCTCTCATTTTGACAACTTTCTTCTTGCAAAGGCTATAGGATGGTCTAAGTCCCCTTCTCTTGGCTGTGCCAAAATTTCTCCAAGTGTTATGGATGATGCATCTATGTGCACATGAAATGCCTTTTCCCAATCTGTAAGTATTAATATAGGCACTGCCACCATATTTTCCTCCAGAGTGTCCAATCCTTGTTGACAGTCCTCATTCCACTAAAATATGGTGTCCTTTAATATCGTTTCTATTGGTGTACTAATATTCGCATACCACTTTATAAATTTCCTGTAATATCCTTCATGTACCAATGTTTCTCTTAACTGGCGCACTGACTTTGGTGGTGGTAAATTCACAATGATTGCAATCTTAGCAGGGCCAACCATTAAACCTTCTTTTCACACTATATGTCCCAACAATATCCTAAAAGGTGTACCAAAAATTCATTTCTTGATGTTTAATGATATCTGAAATTGCCTGCATCTTTCCAACATTAGTATTAACACTTCTACATGGTCCTTTAAAAGACTATATACAGTCTAGTCATCCAGATATACTTCTAGAAATTGATGTATGAATTCCTTAAAAGAAACTATGACTACTCTCGAAAAATTGGTTGGTGCATTCTTCAGTTCAAAGGGCATGACTGTATACTGGTAGGATCCCCATTCTATAGAAAAAGTAGTCTTATACCTATCCTCTTGAGCTATTTTAATCTGATGGTAATATGAGAATCCATTTATGAATGAATATGCTTCTTGGCCTCCCACATTCTCTAAGACCTCATTTGTAAAAGGGGTAGGGAAAGGGTCATGTAAGAAATCATCATTAAGTTTCCTTAGATCTAGATAAATCTTTAGCCCCCCTTGCTTCTTTTCTTGGAATACCATGGGAATGATCAATTAAGATTCCTCCACTGGTTCTATAATGCCAACTTCCAACATTCGGTCAATCTCTACTTTCCATTTATGCTTATACACTGGATTCATTCTATAAGGTATTTTCCTGATAAGGTCTAGCCTCAGGTTTGAGGGGTATATTCATCTCACCTAGCTCCTCTACTATGCCTTTCATATTTGTAAAGGTTGTTGGGAACATGCCACTGTATTCGCATAGTAACTCTGCTATTCTTTCTATTGTTTGCTAATCCCAATAGTCTCCAATACTTGCCATTTTAGGATTGTCATTTGTCCCAATGTTGACTTTATTAACTTTGACTGGTGGAACAAATAATTTTGACTCTAGACATGGTCCTTATACATATCTTTCTCCCTTAATATATGTAATCTGAATGTTGCGTGGCTCATCTTCATTTGGTGCTTCCTCTTCAACATGATAGCATGAGAGTAACTCTTTGAATGTCTGTATGTTCTACTGCTGATATTCTATCATGATTTCCACCTCTGGTTCATAAAAAAATATCACTCTCTGTATCAACTTCAACACTGAATCAATGTTGGGGTTCTCGTGTTCAAATGATAAGGTTACTACAATTTTTTTCTATAATCCTTCCCATTCTATAGTGCCTCTACGCATCTCCTGGTCTATATACTAGTTCCCTGGGATTCCTTCCAAAGTCTGGATAAAGTGATGAGGCCATTCCTCTGGTGGTGTCATCCTCCATTGCGTCCTTCACTTCTCCAAGTGTTCCACTGTTATTCCTTTCCCATCATACCTATGCATTTGATTTCTCCCCTGTTCTCTGCCAAATCTAGTGCACAATAGTCGTTTACACTGATACCAGTCCTGAATTGTTTCTTTGTGCGCACTCCACCATCTTGCAGGTGTTTCCTTGAGTGCAATATCTAGGGTTAAGAGAGTCTATTTTTCTACCACTTCTTCTAAGTCATTTATTCATACCGATCTTATCTCTATACCAACCCATATTACTGCGTGATCTATTCTTGCACACCTCCTTGTGGAAACTTCATGTAATCACTGTTGCCAATTCTCCAAACATGTGTTTGAGTCGAAAGCGCATGATGTAATGATTCTCCAGTTGAGTAATCCATCTATAGTTGGGTTAACATAATCCTCTTCTCGTGCGATGGTTTTGTATAACTGGTTTATTTCTTCCAGATCCAAACAAGTGGCCTCTACAAACCTTTCTCCTTCTAAAGGATCCAATGGTGCAATGACTCTATATTTTCCTGATTCACAATTCATTTTTCTTGTCTTCAGGTTGATTATAGCATCGTTATCGAATTCCCAATCCAATCCAAGTAATGGTGGGTAAGGTGTTGTGCCATCCACTATCTCTATCACTTCAACATCTTCCATAGTGCGCACTTCATCCAAATCTACTGTCACACCTTTAAGCCTTCCAATAGGTAACACCCTGTGT
This sequence comes from Picea engelmannii, assembly GCA_009831015.1. Lineage (NCBI taxonomy): Eukaryota > Viridiplantae > Streptophyta > Pinopsida > Pinales > Pinaceae > Picea > Picea engelmannii. Next base: position 119,445 of record ML831530.1, on the reverse strand, counting down.
TGATTTGTTAGTTTCAATATGACAGGTGAATAGCCTAGGGTGGGTTCCCCCATACAATTTCACGTCTTCTTAGGTAATACATTTAATTCATAGGCTAAATCCAGTATAATATCTCCCATGTTGAGATCCCCAATATTAGCATTTAGTCTGAATTCTCTGCTTGTCCTTCTTCTTATATGGAGATGATTGACTGTTTTATGCTCTAACTTCCCTTATACCTCTGTGTTACATATTTATAGAATATTTTTTAATACCTTAACATATGATGAGTCATTCAATAACTTAACAGAAGATTGCATAAAATTATTTATGGTACTTACTTGCTCTAGAGGTTGTTCTTTATTGGTATGTTCTATTGAGAATGACATCCCGTATATTGGTGGGTTATGAGTTTGCTGCATGACTGATGTAGACACAACATTCTACTCGAGAAACTCCTGTCTAGCCTCTTTAAATGTTTCCTTTTCTTCCCGTGCATCAAACTGCTTCTGTAGCTCAGTGTTCTTCTCAACCCATTGGTGTTGAGTTAGATCTTATGTTGTTGCATCCGTTCCTGTCTTGGTTCCTCCTCGAGTGACTATATTTATGTTTCTCCCATCATCCATGGATTCTATAGAGATCCATTGTACATTCTTTTTGTTCTAGTTCCTTTTTTCCTAGATCTTCCCCAAGAGTGTTGGGCAGTCTTTTGTGTCATGGTCTATTGTGCGACAGTACATACATGTTGCTGGTAGAAGTGGACAATCCCTTGCATAATGTCTAGATTTTGGAAGTTGTGGCACACTACTAGTCCTCTTCCTCTTCCATATCCTCCTCTTCCTCTTCCTCCACCTATGTATCCACTTTGATCTCCTCGTGGTGCGTTGTACTGGGGTACCTGGTTATACTACGCAAGGTTATACTGTGGTTGCACATTATTATGTCGTGGGTGCACATTGTTGTATGGTGGTGGTACCTAGTTGAAATGAGGTACAACTTGTCTTGTCATCATTTATTTTTGGACCCTATAAGTATATTAAGTTCTTTCTCTCATCAACTCCGTTGTTCAACAATCCTTGTCATCAGGACCCACTGATTTGCAAAAATTGCAATATAATCTTTTTGGTACTGTCTTATACTTCTGCATCATTGGAAAATGATATGGATCATGCCCATGGATATTAAAAATATCACACCATGGTCCTCCTATTGGAAATGGGTTTGGCACCCCTGTCACCATATACTGCACAAAAGTTGGACATTCGTTCTTATGGTGTCCTTTTGTCCTGCATAGGGTACACCAAATAAATTCTCTTTTCTATTTACCCTTATTTTGGTTAAGTTGAAATGTTATATTCTTCAAATCCTCTATTATTGGATTTGTCTGTTGATACTGGTTCTCTTCCAGTTGTAAGGCTTCCTAAAGAGCCTCTTACCGAGTTTGGAAATTTTGTTTTCTTAACAAGTATTTCAAGTGTGGTAATAGTGAGTTCACAAATAACTGCCTATGTTGCATGCCAGTAATTGCATATTTAAACTTACCTTTCAGTCTTTTGAACCTATTATCAATCTCCCAAAATAAATCACCCGGTTTCTTCCCGATTTCAATCATTTCATTCATGTACCTAACTTTTGAGTTGGGCTTCTGAAATTCGTTTACCAATAGTTTTTTCACATCTTCAATAGTCTTTGGTATTCCCTGTGGATTGTTTATATCTAGGCTCATGTACCAGTCCAGTGTGTGGTATCTTAGTGTGATCGTTAATTGCATGAGATTTGTATCCTCATCTGTGATATACTTTGCTTCCCATATCTTCTCACATATGAATAAGTTCTTTTCAGGGTCCTCTGATGCCTCTCCCTGAAATTTTGGTAATCTAATCGTGGGATCATGTCTTTCCATTTTGAACTGTGTTGAACTATTTCCTTTGCACAGTGTAGATAATTGATTGTTACTTCCTGAACTGGCTTCCCCATTTGATTCTCCTTGATTGGATTCATGTTCTGTTGTTTTTATTCCACTAAAATTCGATTTTCTAAACATTGTTGTTATTTCTGGTGTATTAGTCGCACATGAGTTTGTAGGTTCCACATTGATGGTGATCTGGATTGGAGTTCTTCCTTTTGTTCCTGACCCTAGACCTCCTATTTTCTTTTCATATGTTTCATGCAGGATTTCCTCAATTTTCTCCACAAACCAAAGATCCTCCACCTCTTCTTCATCGCTTTCCAAGACTTCTCTGTCAGCTATGGCTCCCTTCTTGTTATTCATTTTATATTGGTAGGGTATTTCGTTGCACGTCTTTCCATATTTTTCCATTATATTCTTTATCTGGTATTATTCCATCATGATTGGGTCCATGGCCTCCTTCTTCTTTTCTTTATCCATCTCTTTTTCCATATCTCAGCCTCCTGTCAATGCTTCCCCCCTTCCCCCATGCACGTATGGAAGTTTAGCTGTCTGATTCCATGGTAATCACACCGTTGTCATACAATAAAATCTTGATTGAAGTATACAACGATATGATGTAACTACCTCTAGTTCCCTTTAGAAAATATTGCTCTGCTACGGTGTAGGAATTTGTGGTATCTACTGCAAATTCGGTGATAAACCCTGCAACAATGCTATCTAACCAAAAATCTATTGTTCTCGTAATTTTTTTATTAACCTAGTGTAACTATGAAATTTCCACATGATTCCACTTTAGCTATGTGATTCGATTTGTAGGGGGGTTTTCCTTTAATATCAATAACCACTCTTGCAAAAAATGCGGGAAATCACAGAAAAATACCTCATGCAAGTCGCTAAACACGTATTTGTCAATATATTTGCACGGTTCTAACTTATGGTTTCTGTTTTCCTTATGCATAAACTCAATTTCCATTGTTTCCAACCATCTTTCAATCTCTGCCTTCATTGGATTCCATTTCCTGAAAAATTCCCTTCTATACTTTCATCCTCCGCGTGTTTCCTCTACGAATCCCATCCACTCAATCCCGTGTAGTTCCAGTCATAAACATAACCATTTGTTGGTTGTTTCTCTCTTACCTCTTCTTGTGATGACCTAGGTTTAGATCTCATCAGGTTTCCAACAAAACCCTTAAAAACTATCGGCCCTCCTAGTACACTAGAAGGCAACACTATGCACAAAGTGTACATCGCAATCTCACCCGAGATATATTTTATGGGGGACTGCAATACTCAGTTGTTTGCAGTCTAGGAATGAGTGGGGATATGTGATTGTGTTCTTTATTCCTTGTGAATTATCCTTGTTAATTATTCAATTACTTCTATGATTTATTCATCTTTAAACCTATGCATGCGTGCTGATATAGCTATTGGAATCATTCATTCACAAGATAAACACCAATAGAAAGAAAACATTCATTAACAATCACACACAACACAAGGTTTACTATGGTTCACCCTCTCCTAGGGCTACACCCACAAAGATCTGGCTTCTCTACTCTTTTATTTTTTTTGCTGCAAAATCTTGTGTTGCGTGCATTACACCTTCAATAATACAATTAAGATGAGGGTAAGAAACCTCTTTGAGGCATAATAGATCATACCAGGATCCTCAACCTATGATCTAAACCTAAAAAACTAGCTTATTCGACTCTTCTACAAGACTTATTACAATAAAAAACCCACCAAACCATACTAATCATCTCTCTCTGTTATGAAACATTCACCTATCATCTCTTCACTAATCTGTCTTGGCTGATATCTCTATATCTATGTCTTGACTGATATATATCCCTCTTCTCCTAGATCTCTTAGGTCCTTATTTATACTACTTTTATGACTTATAGCCATTACAATCTTGCCAAAAAAAAGTAACCCTATCATGGTTAGGTTTGTCTAACTGCACGCCACGTTTCTTTTCCTCTTGCATGCTACTTTTACTTCTTTTTATGCATGCTAATTTCTTGCCACCTATTGTGCACGCTCCAAAATTAGGTCTTTCCCCAAAATAGATCCTTCTCCAAAAATAGGCCAGCGCCCAAAATAAACTTCCTTCTCAAAATAGGCTTGTGCCTAACACTTGGTTTCAACGACTCACCAACCTATATGCACAATTACAAAGGTTTACGGATCAGGTACACTACAATCCCATCCCCCTTATTTATGCATTGTCCTTAGTGCATCATATATACATGTACAGATAAAATTTCAAACATCATAAAAAATATCAGGATACTCTACTCGCATAACATCCTCACACTCCCAGGTTGCATCCTCAGGACTGTACCAGGTCCATTTGACCTTTACCAACTCCATGAATCGATTCCAAAGTTGCTTGACTTTCTGATCCAATATGCAAACCGGTGGTACTTGAAATCTACCTTTTGGCTCCACCTGAATCACATTCCAATCAATGACATGATTAACATCAGGTACATACTTCTTAAGCAATGATACACATAAAACATTGTGAATGCATAAGGATGCAGTAAATGCAAGCATATGAGTGATAGGATCAATCCTTTCAAGGATATCAAATGAGCCACAATAGCATGATGCTAACTTAGAACACTTTCCCAACTTCAGGGAACTTAGTCTGGCCTTCAATTTCACAAAAGCATGATCACCCACTTCAAATTCCCTATGGTTTCTACCTTTATCTGCACAAATTTTCTTCCTATCTTGAGAAACCTTTAAGTTCTGCCTTATCTTTACCATCTACTCCTCCATTTTCTGAAACAAATCTGACCAAACTATTGCGCGGTCTGCTGAGTTATCCCAACTCACTGGCGTGTTTCACTTTCTACAGAACAGTGCTTCAAATGGGCTCATATTTAAATTCTATTGATACCCATTATTGTAAGAAAAATCTACCAACTAAAGATAGTCTTCCCATTTGGATGGCTTATCCATCACATATATCCTCAACATGTCTTCGGTCACCTAATTTACCCTCTCTATCTGACCATCCACCTCAGGTTGATATGTTGTGCTAAAGTTCAGACTTGTTCCAAATCCTTTAAATAGTCCTTTCCAAAAGTTCAAAGTGAACTTGGAATATTTTTCAGACACAATCGTCTTAGGAACACCATGCAACTTAGCAACTTCGGGCATGTATATCTCAACAATGTCGATTTCCTTGTACGCTGAATTCACTGGAATAAAATGGGTAGATTTAGTAAGCTGGTTCATTATCACCATAATGGAATCATGTTGCTTAGTATTCATAGGAAACTTATTTATGAATTCCATGGTCACAACTTCCCACTTTCATTCAGTAATAGACAAAGTATGAAACAAACCAATTGGATCTCTATGCTCATCCTTGACTTTCTGACATTCGATACATCTCTAACAAATATGCAACTTCCTTTTTATACCTAGCCAAAAGTATTGCTTCTTGACTACAACAATTGTTTTTTGGTATCTTGGATGTCCAACATAAGGAACCTTATGCATCTTTGAAAAATCAAGTTCTTCAACTCTTGATCATTTGGCACCTAGACTGTACATCTATACATGAGGATCCCATCCTCTCTCAACTCACAACCTTCAAAATTCTGCTGCGACATATCTTGTTCTAACGTCACACTTATATCCATATAACACAGATCTTATTTGGAAACTTCCAAAATTTTGTTGCACAAATCTTTTTTGTACATGCTAATGGCTATAGAATAGATCTCATGCACCCTCCTGCTGAGCACATCAACCACCTTGTTCTCTTTTCCTCTGATATGCTTTATGTCAAAGTCATACTTGGTGAGAAACTCTAACCACCTTCTTTTTATAGCATTCAAACTTGGTTTTCCAAACAAATACTTCAGACCACAATGGTATGTTCTCAGCTCAAATATCTTACCCATGAGATAATCCTGCCACATCTTCAAAGCATGCACTATGGTTTCCAATTCCATGTCATGTGGCATAGATAATTTCATTCTCTTTCAACTTTCTTGACTCAAATCACACCACATGTCCTTTCTGAATCATGAATCCACTGAGTCCTTCCTTTCGTGCATCCATGCACACAACGAAGTCTGCGTCTGGATCTGCAATTCTCAAAATTGGTGCACTTGTTAACAAGTTCTTCAGGTGCTGAAAAATCCTTGCGCAATCTGGAGTCCATTCAAATCACACACCTTTCTTCTATAGGGATGTGATTAGATTCTCAAACTGTGAGAATCCTTCAATAAAATTTTTTTAGTACCATGCTAGACCCATAAAGGATCTCACTTCTATGACATTTCTTGGCATTGGACATTCCTCAATGGATTCTATCTTCGCTGGGTCAAAAACTATTCCTTCTTCTGAAATAATATGACCTAAGTAGTGAATCTGTCATTGATAAAATGAACATTTTCTCATCTTTGCATAAATATGATGTTCCCTCAACACCTGCAACACCATCCTCAAGTGTTTCTCATGCTCTTCCTTAGAGCTTGAGTAAATAAGAATGTCATCCAAAAAGATAATGACAAACATATCTAGGTAACTCCTAGAAACTTCGTTCATCAAACACACAAAGACAATTGGTGCATTTGATAACCCAAATGGAACCATTGTGAACTCATAGTGACCATACCTTGTTCTGAAGGCAGTCTTACTGATGTCTTCCTCTTTTATTCTCACCCGATGATAACTAGATCTGAGATCTATCTTGGAAAATTTTTGCGCTCCTATCAACTAATCAAGCGTGTCATCTATCCTTGGAAAATGATACTTGTTCTTCACTGTTACTTTTTTCAACTACCTGAATTCAATACAAAGTCTCAACATACCATCCTTCTTCTTCACGAATAAAACTAGCACACCCCAAGGTGACAAACTTGGGCATATATACCCCTTCTTCATAAGTTCTTCAAGTTGCATATGCAAATCCTTTAGTTCTGGCATACTCATCCTATATGGAGTCTTGGATATAGGTACTACTCTCGAAATCAGATTAATAAATAAGTCAATATGTCTTTTCGAAGGAAATACCGATATCCCTTTAAAGACATCCCCATACTCTTTTAGTACTGCACAATATTCCACACTTGGCACTTTATCCTTAGGTGCCTCTTCCATGTGCGTTGTGAATACTTGACATCCTTTTATGTAACTTTTCTTCAACTGCAATGCTAAAAATTCCTTGATATTCACAACTCTTAGAATTCCTTGAACTGATCTCAAGTTTCCTTTCTCATCTAGGAAAGTAAATGCCTTATTGTAACAATCCTGGACAACATGATGCTCATCCAACTAGTCCATACCAATGAGGAAATCTTATGAACCTAAAGGTATAATATTCAAATCATCCTTTGTGCACAGTCCATTCATCTCCAATGGACATGCCTTAACCATATCATCGATATTCCTTTTTTCTCCTGTAGCTAATTTCACCAACCAAGATTTTCCAAGCTTACTTATTGGAAAATGGAATCTTTCCACCATCTTAGGATCTAGATAACTATGAATAGCACCTGAGTCTATTAAATTAGCAATGGGTTGGTCATTAATGTTACCTTCCACCTCGATCATGTGTGAATAGAACTCATCCTGCTTGTTATCTAGCACTGCATAAATGCTCGGGACATTTCTACCCATGTCCTCAATTGTCTCATCTTGTTGTACAATCTGCACATTCCTCAGGTTTTCACCTATTTGAGGGAAATCTCTGCGCATATGATTTCCTCCACAACCCCAACACTGCATAGGTTGTTTCCATGAATTTTTTCCTACTGTCTCTGACATTCTGGGCTCCTGAAGAGTCGTTTATCCTTGTGCAGTATTTCTAAAAAATGGTGTCTTAAATCTCTTCTTCCTCTGTTCCACATCACTTTTCATCTTGTCTTCCCAATCCTTTTGGAAAGCCGGTCTTCCCTTTTGCTGGTCATATGGACACTTAGCACGCCTTATGTTTTCTTCCAATGTCTTAGGGTCATCATATTATATCTTGTCATTGATAAATGAGGGAAACCCACTCAAATATCTCTGAATTTTCACCTGTTAATCCTTGATAAAGGCACTTAATTCAACGGTTCTAAAAATCTTCTTTCGCACTCATTAACCGTCATACTCCCAAGCTTGAGTTCAAAGAACTCCTTCATTTTTCTATCATAATACTACTTGGTTAAGTACTTCTTTTGGAAATATCTATTGAACTCTCTCCAAGTCACTCTCTTCTCATCAATATGTTGCACTTGCACATATTGATCCCACCACATTGATGTCTTTCCTTTCAAATGATAGATATCAATTCTCCCTTCTGCATTCACATAATAGTAATGTAGTTGAAAGTATTTCCTCATACCCAACAACTATGTCTCCACATATTCATCCTTCTTATGCTCCTCGTCAAAGGTAGGAGGCTCGATCTTATTCATTTATCCTTGTAGCTTGTCCACCCCAATCCTTCTCTTATGATTTCTAATAGGAGATGGACTCGAAATACTATGTGTTTTCCTGAAAGAATACTTACCAATGCTTCTTTCTTCTCTTATTTTATCAACATGAGACCTGTGTCTTCTTGATATACTCGACTCTGTCTCTTTATGCATATTATTTTCTATTTTGTCCAGACTTTGCATCAATTTGACATTAAAGTCATCTTGTTGTGCCTTGGATCTCATAAGACCTATCATTATCATCCTTATAACTTTGTGCATATTTCTGCAATACTTTTATGGTTTTATCTAAATTCATGCACTCCTCTTTGTATTATGTACCCTCAACACCCAAGCTAACATACAAATCTATGAACTCCTCATCATCGAGAATGTAATTCCTTTGCACATTATCCATGCTTTTAACCTTATGCACTGACTCTTTCCTACTCTATTTGATGATAATTTGGAAAAATGTGCAGACAACAAGATTTGTTAGGTGATTTCATGCAACAAATACATGAAAACTTTGCACCATTTTGTTAGAATCATTCTCTTGGATTTCTTGGATGATTTTATGATTCCAAAATCTAGTGCACACACCCATGCATCACTATATTGGTGTGCATCACATCTCTACACCACGCACTAATGGCTTTCTGCACAAACTAACTCTGCCCTGTGCCATACCAATTTCTAGCACACACATCTATTCAGGCTAATCTCTGGACCATACAAGTCCAATGTTGAACCAATAGCTTCGATACCAATTTGTAACATACCCAATCTCCCACTGGATCTCGTTACCACCTTACACATGCTTTGACACCCATCTCTCACATACCTAACATTCTATTGGGCCATGCTACTCTAAAATTTAACTGCGTAGTAACACACAAGTCCACGCAGTATCACTGGAGGTAATGCGCTCAACCCAAAATTGAGTCTTGCCACACAACTTATAACAACGAAAGCAACAATTTCCTCAAATACAACCTTACGCAATGAAATTAAATCAGACAACTGCGCGGACCAACATACTGTCCACATAGTACAACTATGCGCACAACAACCTGGGCAACATGTGCCACTTCTGTTACTATTGTGCGCGAGGTCTAATTCCTTAACCAAACACACATGAGTTCCAACCTCTTGATACACCCAGTCTACAATCCTGCACACCCAACTACTCAATCCTTTTATTGCAATACTCATAACCAATTTTACCAGATTGGCTTAGTCAACAAGGCTATCATCCTCTCACATACTCATGCACCACTACAATACATACTATAAGCCTAATACATACATGTGCAAGCAACATTAAACAAAATAACAACAAATACTTATATGCAACAACATACAAGAATAAACCCATGTCAATCATAGAAAAATATGCACACAATAAACAAGAGAATCAGAAAAAGAACACTTATCTTTTATAAAAGTTACCAATTGTAGCCTTGAATCAGACGTTCCTCCCAACCATAGACATTGTTTCTCATAATCTTTCAGCAATAGGTCACCCTGGAGCTGGGGCACAACTCCACCAAGGTAAAAAGGGTTTTTAACAATAAGCTATGTCTTGAAACTCAACGAAATCATCCAGTCTTAAGTGCCTACTACTGCAACTATCCCACAATTCCTCATTCCCTACGCACCTGCCACACCTAATGAAGTGTACCCCTTCTCTTCTCACCAATCCCTCGACTGCCCCACTTCCCTTCCTAGGGTTACCAACAACATGCCATACATGAAGTCTCTGATCCCTGTTACTAATTCCCAACACACCAGGGAACAATTCCCCAAAAAACTATTACTTGAAGAGTATGCTCGCAGGTTTGGAAACCACTCCACAACAACCAATCCCTCACCCAAAGAGACTGCTCATAGCCTGCCAACCCAACTATTTGACAATGAAGCTCTGGTTACAATCCCACAACACCTTATAAGCTTCTCGATGCAGATAAAGTAATAATTGGATTTTCCATACAATCCAACCCCCTTCTACTCATGAGATCTTGCAACATGAATAATAAAACCATCCTCCCCCAAAATATACTAAGGTCAACAATATATATTTCATGCCTTCCACTTAACACTTGTCATTTCCAAAAGTAGCTTTAAGACACTTGTGATCCATTCCCTACCCTTGGGAACTTAGGATAAAAACATATCCTCATAACACTTTTCTGGAAATATTATTAAAATATTCACCAAGACTTACGAATCAACACCCCCCCCCCTTTTCCCTTTTCCGGTGGAGTAGGCCCCCCATCTCTTTTTCGTCTAAGTCAGTCAACACACAAAGATGTAATATTATATTAATATTCATGATTATATTTACATGGATAGGTACACTGTCCTATCTGCATCTAGGCTCACCAATCTCAAACCATAATCATTCATTTCCATGCACTATCCCAAGTACATGCAACATAGTGCAATGTGTGCACTTACCTATGTGTGCGCAACACATACACTATGTGCACCTTTTATTTGCTAGAACTTCTCTATGCACTTTTCTAGGTGCGCGCAACACCAAAAATCAAGTGTCAATGGCTCACCAACCTATATGTTCATTATATTTACACTTGGTACCAATGGCTCACCAAAATATATGTTCATGACATTTACACTTGGTACCAATGGCTCACCATCCTATATGCACAATTACAAAGGGTTCTAGATCAGGGACACTACAGGAGGGTGGCCAAAGGTTTTTGCAAAGGTTTCTAACATGAATGTGCCTCAATCATCATCACACATAGGTGCTCTTACAAATATAACACCCAGGTGCCTAACAAATAAAGCGCACCAATAACTGTTATTAATATAAAATGTTAAAATATCATTTTTATTTTATAAAAAATAAAATGCATAACAGTGTTCCATGATACCCTAAGTGCACCGGTGCACATATAAAGAATGCATTGGATTAGGTTAGAATAATTGATTATTCAATAAAAAAATTATTTTAAAAATCCATAAACCTCTGACGGTGCGCTTAAAAATCCCTATAGCCTCGATGCATCGACAATAGTGGTGCAACATAAAACAATAGTGGTGTGCTTAATAGTAATATAGCCTCAAGTTTTTTTAATATATACCCAAAAATCGATATGGAGTGTTACACATACTCAAATGCACTTGTGCATGCCTATATATGGTGCATCTTTTTAGGGTAAAATAAAACAAGTGTTTAGGTACAAATAATGCGTTGATGTGTCTTACTGTCAGGTGCACCGCGAAAGGGTAAAATAAAGAAAAAATTACCAAACCAAATTTCATTATCACATCTCCTTTTGTTCTTCAAACCTATGACACAAACATCGGTGCTCACCTTCCTTCTATGACCACCCCGTTTACGGGCCAACCATTCCTCTTCGGAAGAGAAGAGACCAGGTGAATTGTTTTTTACCTCCTTATTTTAGTTTTCATCGGATTAAATTTTAAAATTGGCCTTAAATTTGACATTTTTTTCATTTAAAAAAAAATATGCATGGTGCGGTTCACACATTCGACTCAGCCCAAACCACGGTGCAACTTGTGAATTTACAAGAAGCATCACACATGATGCATCCTGTGAATTAACATGAAACATCGATAACAGTGTGTATAAAATTACACAATGCACCGCTAAACACTAAGCACCACACATAAGAAGGGGGTTTTGCATTACTGGTGTTTTTGTTTTATAAGAGGCCCCATCTTCACAAAAATCCCACCGATGCATTCTGAAAACTTAAATGCACCACACATATAATAATTAACATACTATTGTGTTTAATTATTAATGTAGCATTGGTGCACCATACAACATGGAGAACTGTAGAAATTGCGAAGATGGATCATCGAACTTACTAGTCTACCTTAATGGTGCATATTGATGTGTTTAATGAATAATATATCACTCGTGTAGAAAATAACATAGAAGACCACGGGCGATGCTTATTATATGATTAAATGCACTATGGATGATGTGTATTATTTATTAAAGGCACATCAGTGATGTAACATCTTGCTCTTGCACACTGAGCGAACATATTCTTTGAGGACACTTGCTCACAAGTGATCCGGAATTTTATGCTATTAAAACATTTTATTTTGATTATGAGGTGTTATGGGTTGATGTCATGTTGTTTTGCTGCATTGACATAGACAGGTGCTATTGACTTAGTTTTACTAAGTGTGCAGGATTTCAGACCTCAAGGATGCAAAGGCATCGATGGAATCCCTTGGACTCCGGATCGAGTCGAGGAGTGAACTAATGGGGTTTGATTTTTTTATATGTGATATTAGTGCATCTGATTAGATGATATGATATGGATATATTTATGACATGATTCATTGATGATGCAGGTTGACGATAGCTTGCCAGCCAGACTCACATGTGGAATAGAGGGGTCATGCTCGACTACTAGAGATGTTGAGGGAGAGGTGTGGACAACAACCCTACCACAACCTACTAGCACTCCTGTCGTGGCTCGAATTGTAGGTTAGCGATTACCTAGTTCGAGATGACCCACGATGTCATGAGGGAAGACTGCGACAGTCACTCACAATGATTCTAAGGGGTGCGCAATAACGCAGGGACCTTATTCCTTAGAGGCCCTTAGTCTCCCACAAGATCATCTGGAGGAGTATTGACTCCAGGGTTTTTTTATGTTTACCAAGTCAATCAAGAGGCGAGTGGCACCCTTGGAGCACGTGGTGCGTCCTGAAGGGAACGTCGCGTAAGAAAACTGGAAAGAGGTGAGCGACACCCTTGGAGCACATAGTGCATCTTGAAGGGCACGTCATGCAAGAGAGACAAAAAGAGGCGAGTGACACCCTTGGAGCACGTGGTGCGTCCTGAAGGGCACATTGCGTTGTTAATTAATAAATGAATAAACCTAGATGGCCTTAAGACAAATAACATGATAAGAACATTTTAAAACTTTTCCCCTAATAAAATGTCACCCAACCTCGGAAATTAAAGTCTAGGTCTAAATTACTGGTGGTAAATTTTTATCTATTATTAAAAAAATAAAAATAAAAATATCTATATATATAAAAAAATAAAAAATAAAAATAAAATAAATAATAATGATAATCTTCATCAATCTTGTGACAAGAAGGGGGTAAGAAATTAAATTGAATTATATAATTTTTTTGGGATAAAATTTAGAAAAGGGGAAATAATTGTTTTACTATTAATGCTAATAAAAATTTTATTTCCTTAAAAAGAAGAAGGGGGAAAAAGGGTAAGTTTCTACACCTGCCAGTTGAGTTTTAAATGTAAAGGGAAAGAGGAAAATCTAAAATAATTAGGAAACTAGGAAAAAGTAAGAAACATAAAAAGAAAAAGGAAACACAAGGAAAAATCAGAAAGTCTAACTTAGTAAGGTATCTAGCATTAAAGAACCTTCTAAATTAAATTGAATTAGTAAATTAATAATGGGGAAAGTCATTAAAACCTGTAAGGGAATTTGGGGACACCTAGGAGAAATTCTAGGAGTGACTCTAGGTGGGTAAGGGAAATATGGGTAAGTAATTAAGTAAAGAAATTAGTTTTTGGAGGAATAAAGGGGATGGGTGACAGATGTACGGGGAGGATTTTTATGAATTAATTTATTAAACATTAAATAAAATGGGAGTTTGGGAAAGTAAAGGACTTCAAAACTCTATATAATGGAGGGAGGAATGTGATTTTGGATCTCTTCTGTTTTGCGTAACGTTACACTGCAAAAATCTTTACTTGACTGACTTAGCTTGTGGGAGTTGGGATACCTAGCTTGGTGAGGAGTGGTAGCTTGGCCTTGCGAGGCGAGATAGGAGCTAGCTGATTCTCTGGATAGCGTGCGTGGCCCCTTTGCGGCTCGGGGGGATAAGGAGGAAGAAGAGTACCCCGAGCATTAGTTGGGAGGTACCGGTGAAGTCTCATCGGTCAACAAGCGGGAGTTGCATGGAGCGTGTAGGACATCAACTCAAAGCAGGCGATTAGGAAACAATACACTTCCTTTATTTCTGCGTGGTAGATTGTTAGTATGATTTATTCTTTCAGTTTTGTATGCTTAATCAAGTAAATAATATGATAGTCTTAGCGTTCTAGTTGATGACTGAAATTTCCCCATAGCCTTAGTTTGATGTTGATTGATTTCCCATGGCCTCAATCCCTGGATGTCTTGACCGTCCTGTGGTTTATTGATTGTGATGATTGCAGTTTATTTTTTCCTGCATTCCTAGCTCATCAATCCACACTAGAGTAGTCGGCCGGGATCCTGATCTACATTCATCGCTTCGACGTTAATATACTATGGATCTCAACACCCTACTTTTCTATGCGTGGATGATGAGCGAAGGATGTTCCTTTCAACCGTCTACCTATGTTGTTCATCCTTGGCTAATTGTTGTCTTGCGCCTTCTAGAAAAAAAAATACCTCTGCGTATGGATCTCCTTGCGTTTATTTTTCTTGTCTGCATTTTGCCCCTAGGTCACTCTAGCGAGATACTTATTTATCAATGACAATAGTTCCTTTTTGGTCTGGTTGTATAGCGATTTGATTATTTATCAATGAAAGTAGTTCCTTCTGGGTGGTTGTATAACAATTTGCTTATTTATCAATGACAACATTTATGTAGTTCCTTTATGGTGTGGTTGTGTAGAGATTTGCTTATTTATCAATGATAGAAATTAAGTAGCATTCATTCTGGTGCATTTTGCCCAACGTTTTTCCTTTTAATTGATGACGGCGATGAAGTTTCCTTATGGTGCATTTTGGGCACAACAATTTGCATATTTAAAATATGGATAGCAATGAATGTCCTTCTGGTGTGTCCCTGTACACGTTTTTCCATTTAAAATGAGACTGAGTTGCTGTTGAATGCCCACGATGTTTGCCATTTGAAACGTGACTGAGTTGGTGTTAAACGACTACATTTTTGCCTTTTAAAAGTTGACTGAGTTTGCTGTTAAATGATCACGATTTTGCCATTTAAAACGTGACTGGGTTTGTTGTTAAACGACCACATTTTTTCCTTTTAAAATTCGACTGAGTTTGCTATTAAACGACCACGTTTATGCCTTTTAAAAGTTCACTGAGTTTGCTGTTAAATGACCACAATTTTTCCATTTAAAACATGACTACGTTTGTTGTTAAACAACCATGTTTTTGCCTTTTAAAAGTTGATTGAGTTTGTTGTTAAATGACCACGATTTTTCCATTTAAATTGTTGACTGCAGTTGCTGGAATGACCACGAATTTGCCATTAAAATGATTGACTGAGTTCTCTATTGAAGGGACGCGAATTTGCTAGTTAGGATGATGACTGCGTTTTCTAGAATGGGCACGAATTTGCCTTAATTGTTGACTGAGTTGGCTGATGAATGGCCATGAGTTGATCTAAATTAAAAAAGTTTTGTTTTTTCCTTTTTATTCTCCTTCACATTGAGTGTATACCCAATGTTCTCACTGCCAAACTTTAATTACCACAACGATGTTACTGGCCATGTTAATTGCAATGATAAATGCTATATTATTTTCCATACTAATTGCCATAACAATTGCTACAT
>ML831530.1:78998-96565 GCA_009831015.1 Picea engelmannii | reverse complement strand
ATTTATCCATGACATAATTTATGTAGTTCCTTTCTGGTGTAGTTGTATAGCGATTTACTTATTTATCAATGACATTAGTTCCTTCTGGGTGGTTGTATAACAATTTTCTTATTTATCAATGACATAATTTATGTAGTTCCTTTCTGGTGTGGTTGTGTAGAGATTTTCTTATTTATCAATGACATAAATTAAGTAGAATTCATTCTGGTGCGTTTTGCCCAACGTTTTTCCTTTTGATTGATGACGACGATGAAGTTTCCTTCTGGTGTGTTTTGGGCACAACAATTTGAATATTTAAAATATAGATAGAAATGAATTTCCTTATGGTGTGTCCCTGTACACGTTTTGCCATTTAAAATGAGACTAAGTTGTTGTTGAATACCCACCATTTTTTCCATTTAAAGCATGATTGAGTTGCTGTTAAACGACCATGCTTTTGCCTTTTAAAAGTTGACTGAGTTTGTTGTTAAATGACCATGATTTTTCCATTTAAAACGTGACTGAGTTTGCTATTAAACGACCACGTTTTTGCCTTTTAAAAGTTGACTGAGTTTGCTGTTAAATGACCACGTTTTTTCCTTTTAAAATTTGACTGAGCTTGTTGTTAAATGACCACGATTTTTCCATTTAAAACATGACTGAGTTTACTGTTAAACGACCACGCTTTTTCCTTTTAAAATTTGACTTAGTTTGTTGTTAAATGACCATGATTTTGCCATTTAAATTGTTGACTGTGGTTGTTGGAATGACCACGAATTTGCCATTAAAATGATTGACTGAGTTCACTGTTAAAGGGACGCGAATTTGCTAGTTAGAATGATGACTGTGTTTGCTGGAATGGGCACAAATTTGCCTTAATTATTGACTGAGTCAGTTTATGAATGACCACGAGTTGATCCTTCTGCACTTTTGTTTTGTCCTTTTTATTCTCCTTCACATTGACTGTATACCCAGCATTCTCATTGCCAAACTTTAATTACCACAACGATGTTACTTGCCATGTTAATTACCATGTTAATTGCAATGATAAATGCTATATTGTTTTCCATACTAATTGCCAGAACAATTGCTACAACGATGTTGATGGTCAACAATTTCCGTCTTACTGTTAATTGCCATTAAATGTTGTATTATTTGTTATATTAATTGCTAGGATAATTGCTACAACAATGTTAATGGTCAACAATTTCCTTCTTACTATTAACTGCCACAACGATGTTAATGGTCAGCAGTTATGTTAATGACGATGTTAATTGCTACAACGATGTTATAGGAAACATTTACCTTCTTAATGTTAGTAGGCAACTAGTTATTTTTGGGTACGGTTACTAGATAGAAAGCTTGTGTAATTTAATTGTTTACAAGTGTTATAATCGTAGCATTCACCATTGATATGGAGAATGTGGTTATATATTGTTAATTGATAGTTAGATTGTAATTTGGGATTAATTCAGAAATTGCCCAATTAGACTGTGATTAATGATTAAATGAGATTATTGAGTAATGACCAAAGTAGAGGTTAAACTTGCTAAATTAAATTGTGGTTAATGATTAAATTGTAATGCATAATTGCCGAATTGATTCATAGTTGATGTTATTCAGATTGAATTTAATGATTAAATTGTGATGCAAAATTGCCGAACTGATTCATAATTGATGTTATTTGATTGAATTTAATGACTAAGGTATAATGTAGAATGGCCGATTGGATTGTATTTAATGTTAATCCGATGATAAGTTAAAGGCTAATTTATAATTTAGACTTGATAAAATTAGATGGATAATCGATGCCAAAACAAATTGTAACTATTGACTAGTTTTAGACTTGATGTTTGGGTTGGGTCATTGACGAAGTCATGCATTGGCTCGTGTCTTCCCTGGTAGTCGTCCCCTGGTGTCTTGTCGACTTGTTGTTGGGGTTGGGGCATGGTTTCTTATCAGTATTCGGTTCCTAGCACATCATATTATCTAGAGTCCTCGGTCCAGATAGCTTATGTTTGCGCTAAGGTTATTGATGCATCTATCACCTAGGAATGGAATGATTCCTGATGAGGGGATCATGGCGCGCCCTATGGGATAGCGACGAAGGAGATATTGGCCGGAGTAGGTGCGTTCTGTGTGAGAGTTTTCGAGCGTTGCAAGTTGATTTTGGCGCATGGGTTGAATGCCTTCAGGTGTTTGGTTCACGTGCCTTAAGGTTCTAGTCTTTGTTAATCTAGGTCATTGTGTCGGGATGGGGATGTTGTCCCTTAGCTTGTAGGCATGGTTGTGTTTGTGTCGGGTGGGTAGTCATTCCTCGTTATTTTGCACATGTTTTTCCTAGTTGCCCTTGTGCCTGTGCGTGGTGTCATAGTAGCATGTTTCCTGGACTGCGTGCTCGTGTTCGTCATCAGTGGTGTGGCTAAACTGTTGTCGTCATCGCCTTCTTACCTAAAAAAAAAAAAAATCACTTCTGCTTTGTTTGTTGTCATAAGGATGGTGTCGTTACATGTGACTTTACCACATTTTGTTTGCAAACAAAATTAGTTTTATTTTTTGATAAATACAAAATGGTTATATGTGTGTGTTTTATAATTTCAATTTGTTATATATATGTGTGTGTGTGTGTGTGTGTGTGTGTGTGTGTGTGTGAATCAGAGATGATGATGATAGGTGCAAGAGTAGGAGAAACAACAACATGTCAACACATATAACTTTGTACATGAGTGAGAGGCCAAAAGAAAAACAGTTTAATTGACAAACTACAAATGAAAACCTTTGCAATTATATTTTTGTAGATGAAAAAACACAGGTCAGTCTTTGGTGCCTCTCATAATTTAGCACATGTACTCTATCCTATGCCACTCCCTCATTGCTTTGGCTAGAATTTCCTCCTCCATGGGCCGCTTGACTTTCTCCAAGATACCATCTCTGTCATTCCTGTAGCCATAATAAATGGAGTCATTTTTCTTGTAAATTATCTCATACAAAGACCTCCTCTTCTTCTCCTTGCGGGGCTTATCGAATATCTCTTTGACGTCGAGGAGGAATTTTACAACCCCAAAGTATCTATAACTGGGGCCCTTTCTGGTGGAATTGGGCACATCAAATTTGTTCCCTTGCAAGTTCATCATCCTCTAATTAGGAATAATTAGGACTTCCAAGCCCTACAATCTGAGCTTCCCAGTGCCCCTTTTTCCTGATCAGTAAGAAAGGAACCCTAGTGGATGTCTTAATTCTAATACTCTATCAACTTCAAGAATGATATAAGGCCCATATTGTATATTTAATAGAAGTTAATAAGCACATTTGAAAAAAAAACTTATGATCCATAAGCTTGACGAACATACCTTATCGTAGAATATTAATCATTTCCTTGTATTCGACTTGCTCCTTCGTGAGATGCTTACTCAAGTATTTATTAAGAAGATATTGTTTCTTCTTCTCCACAACCATGCCCTTGATCTCTTTCTCATCCGGAAGGGGCACATGTGCAACAAAATCTCTCTCTCCCTGCTATTGGTTTCCTTTGTCCTTCTCTCCCATTTATTTCACTATATCCTCCTCTTCCTCGAACAAGACCAACTTAATGATAGTGACCTCCCTGCTCTTGACCGTCAACTTGGCCTCCCTCTTGACATAATTTATCCTCTGCCACTCCTTCAATTCTCTGGCCTACATATCCTCCTCTGTGGCTTGCTCGAATTTCTCCAAGATACTATCCTCGTCATCCCTATAGCCATAATAACCAACATCAATTTTCTTGTAAATATCATATGTAGACCTCCTCTTCTTTGCCTCAGGGGGCTTATGGAATATCTCTTTGACGCCGAAGAGGATATTCGTAGCCCCACTTGTACAATTGGTAGCTGGAAGATGGCATGTTGCAATTGATGTCCAAGAGATGTACAATTCCTTCCCAATGTCAAAGAGTTATTTGATAATCCCCCCTAGGTGAATAAGAGGAGGTCTAGGTATGATATTTACAAGTGAAACAATACCAATTATTATGTTTATAGAGATGACGAGGACAATTTCTTGGAGAACGTCGATAAGCTCGTGGAGAAGGAGATTCGGGCTAGAGCACTGAGGGAGTAGTAGAGGATCGAGTCTGTCAAGAGGGAAGCCATGTTGATGGTCAAGAGTGGGGAGTTCACTACCATTAAGCTGGTTCTTTTCAAGGAATATGAGGTTGTGGTGGAAGAAATGGGAGAGCGGGACAAGGGAAACCGACAACAAAGAGAGAGAGATTTTGTTGTCCATGTGCCTCTTCCGAATGAGATAGAGATCGAGTGCATGGTTGTGGAGAATAAGAAACATGATATTCTTAGTAAATGAATGAGTGGGGATATCAAGGAGGAGTAGGTTAAGGCCAATGAAATGCTTAATATTCAACGATTAGGTATGCTGGTGAAGCTTATGAATCATTAGTTTTTTTTTCAAATGTTCTTATTAAATTTTATTAAATATAGAATATGGGCCTTAGGTCATTCTTGAGATTGAAAAAGTATTATAATTAAGACATCCAACAGGGTTCCTTTCTTGTTGGTCAATAAAAAGGGGCATTGGGAAGATCAGATCGTAGGGCTTCACGGTCCTAATTATGCCAAAGTAGGGGCCAAGATGGCGAACTTGGAGGGGAGCAAATTTGATGTGCCCAATGCCACCGGTAAGGGACCCGATTACAAATAATTGAGGGTTGAAAAATACATCCTTGATGTTAAAGATATTTTCGATAATCCCCCTGAGGTGAAGAAGAGGAGGTATATGTATGAAATTTACAAGAAAATTGATGCCAGTTATTATGTCTACATGAATGACGAGGATGGTATCTTGGAGAAAGTCGAGTGGCCCATGGAGGAGAAGATGTGAGTCAAACTACTAATGAATTGACAAAGGATTGATTATGTGCACTAAATTATGAGAGGAACAAAAGAGTGACCTCCATTTTTTCCTCCGCAAAGAAAAACATTTGCAAAACTTTAATTGCGGACATTTTCATTTGTAGTTTGTTAATTAAATTGTTTGTCAGTGTGTTTTTACATAAAAACTGCACCGATGCACTTTGAAGCGCACCGATGCACTATAAACAATATAACACACTGAAAAATCAAGTTACAAAAAAAAAAGTGTGTGTTTATCATCAATGCGTCGAAATATACAACCAAAAAATGAACAAGAATTTCTTTTTTTCTAAATGTATGTGTTTATAAACGAAAACCCTAATCAATATTTCATTCTTTTACCAAAATTTACAGGAGACATTTGTGCAAGAGAGATTTACTAGCAAAGACTTTGGAGTGGGTATATTTTTTTGAATAACCAAATTTGCAAGGGATCACTATAGGTAACATACAAATTTTCATAGGAGAAATTTCAGGTATGTGATTTCATTCTATTGACCATCTCAATCTTTTCCCTATTTGATTCAAACAATTTTCAATGCATTCTCAAAAAAGTAAAATGCTTTCCTCATTACATTCAGTATCGGAAGCCCTAGCTTCCTTGTTGTTTCTCTTGGTTTCCCTATAACATCCCGCTCTTGCGCGCATTGAGTGAACTTATTCTTTGAGGACACTTGCATGCAAGTGATCCGGGATAGTATACTATTGGTTGTTTTGAGTATGATTATGAGATATTGTGGATTTGATGATATGTTATTTTGTTGTATTTACATAGACATGTGCTATTGACTAGGTTCTCTTGAGTGTGCAGGACTTTGGACATTGAGGATGCAGAGGCATGGATGAAACCCCTTGGACTCCAGATCGAGTCAGGGATTGGACTGTTAGGGTTTGAATGTTGTTGATGTGACATATGTACATGTGATTAGATGTTATGATGATTGATTGTTATTGCTAACATGATTCGTTGATGGATGCAGGATGACGATAGCTTATCGACTAGAATCACATTTGGAGTAGAGGGGTCACGCACGACAACCAGAGATATTGAGGGAGAGGTGTGGAAGCAACCCTGCTATAGCCTACTAGCACTCCCGTTGTGGCTTGAACTATAGGTTAACAATTACCTAGTTCGAGAAGGCCCATGATGCCGTGAGGGAAGACTGTGATAGTCACTCATGATGATTCTAAGGGGCGTGCAATAAGGTAGGGTCCTTATTCCTTATAGGCCCTTAGTCTCCCACAATATCACCTGAGAGAGTATTGATTCTAGGGGTTTGACGTCTACCAAATTCAGTCAAGAAGCGAGTGGCACCCTTGGATCATGTAGTGTGTCTTAAAGTGCATGTCGCACAAATAAAATGGAAAGAGGAGAGTGGCACCCTTGGATCACGTAGTGCATATTGAAGGACACATTGTGAAAATAAAATGGAAAGAGGCGAGTGGCACCCTTGGAGAACGTAGTGCGTCCTGAAGGGCGCGTTGCAATTTTAACTAGTAAGTTGATAAACCTAGTTCCTAGAAAAATATGCCTCCTTAGGACTCGACTGAACTTAAAATGAATAAAGTGAAGAGTAAGTTTAATAACAAATTTTCCCTTAAGAACTGTCACCCAACCTAGTGAATTTAAAACCTAGGTCTAAGTAGAACCTCTAAACAAAAATAATTAGACTTATAACAAAAAGGGAGTAAAGAATTTCAAACTTTAATTATTAAAGTAAAAAATATAATGGAGGATTAAATTTATTAAAGGGGGGTAAATGGTTGTTTTTATCTACACATGTTAAATTGATTTTTAGTTAAAAAGGAAAATTGGTAAAATGTTGTTTTTATCTACACTTGCTAAATTGATTTTTGGTTAAAAAGGAAAAAGGGTAAATGGTTGTTTTTATCTACACTTGCTAAATTGATTTATAGTTAAAAAGGAAAAAGGGGGAAACTTAAAAGAAAATGAAACTTAAAGAAAATGGGAAACTTAAAGAAAAAGGGGAATGCCCAACTTAGTAAGGAATCTAGCCTTTGGGACTTTCTATTTATGAACTCAACTAGGAATTAAGTAAGGCGTAAGTCATTTAATAAGAGAATTTTGGGGCACCGAGGAGCGTTTTTAGGAACACTTTTAGGTGGGTGAGGGAAATACAAATATTTAATTAATTAATAAAATTGATTTTCTGGTGCAACTAGGGGATCAAGCGACATGTGTACGAGGGAGGTTTTTCCTGATTAATTAAATAAAAAGGGAATCTAATGAGGGTTTTGGGAAACTAATGACTAAGAAAACTCTATAAAAAGGATGGCAGAGGAGGAGTGTGGATCACATCTGGCTTGCGTAACATTACGCTGCTAAAATTTTATCTTGACCGAACTTTTTCTTGTGGGAGTTGGGATACCCAGCTGGAGTAATGAGCAGTAGCTCGACCTTGCGAGGCGAGATGGGTGCTATCATTCTTTGGCATTGTGTGCGTGGCCCCTTTGCAGCTCGGGAGGCTCAGGGGGGAGAAGAGTACCCCTAGCATTGGCTAGGAGGTACCAGTGAGGTAACATCATTTGGAAAGTGGGAGCTAGATGAAGCGCGTGTGGGACAACGACTTCAGAGAATTCACAATTAACTACGGTACACATGTGCATAATTGTATTAATTAATAGCTCAATTTCTTGTTCATGCATTTCTTTATTGTCGAAAGATCACTTGCATAGATGATGTTAAAATAAAAAAGACTCGTTTAGTTATGCATAAGAATTTTTATCTGGGCAATAGTGCACCGTGTGAAATTGCAAGAGGGTCTCTAAATTTCTAGTTCTGAGCCTTGTTTTATTACTGCGTTTTCTTTATTCCTTGATTGCATTTTTGTTTTTAATTTATTATTGGTTCTCCACGGAGAAGGTCTAGATGAATATTTGTGTTTTAACTTTTGTTCCCTTATCCTTTAAGTTATTAGTCTGTTCCTGAGCAGTCGACCAAGATCTGAATCGACTTTCTTTCACTCCGATGTCAAACATTTAGATTCAAATGCCCTGCTTTCCCATGCATGGATAATAACTGTAGGATCCTTTCTCCTTACCCAGTGAACTATTCTTTTTTCTCTACGCCTTTGTTTTTGTAGCCTTGCGTCTTGGATCCTTTGTATCTCTGTGCTAGAAATATTAATGAATAAACCTTCCATGTCTTGCAACGCCCTTTTTCTTAACGTTTTGATGTATAACCTATGCTCCTAAATCTTTGTTGTATAATGTTTTCAAAATGATTTGCTGAGTAACGCCCTTTCTCACGCTTTTCTTTATAATATATGGATCTCAATCCTTGTTGTTAAACATTTTTAAAATAACTTGTTTATTAACACCCATTGAGGATGCTATGCACAACAACTAGCTAAAACTGCAGGAAGGATTCTTGCAAATTGCGTTTTATTTTCATTACTGTTCTGAATCATTGTCCACTGATGTTTTCATATTTATGGTTCTATCATGAAATTTTGGGTGTATTTGTTATTCTGAGTAACGGGTTTTAAACGCCTTTGTTCATGGGGTTTTTGTATTTTTTAGGAGTGTTGTTTCTTTTTGTAGCATAGTTTGGATGTGTCCTGATCCAGCTAGTAAACTGGTCTTCGATGGCTATACTCTGCTAGTTTCAGTAGCATTTTATTTTCATTATTTCACAACAGTCGTTGATATATTCTTTATATAATTCTGTATAAATATTTTGTATACAAATCGTAGATATTAGTTATATAATCTGTATGGAAATTCATTGTTATCCTTATATATTTTGTGTTGACAATCATGGTTATTCTTTTTATATTTTTATTAAATGATAATCACTTCCATTCCATTGAAACTTCATAAAAACAAACGAAAAAAATGTTAACTATCGTTCATCATTCTAATATGCGTGGCCTGGTGTGTTCATCATTCTAGTTTCAACGAATTTGGGATCAGAGTCTGAAGGCTTTCGTTTCACAACTGGTGTGTTCGAGGATGTAATTTGATGTAACGAGTTAACCTTCTTGAAATCTGGTTATGAGTGCGATTCTATGAAATAAAAAGGATAAGTTGACATCCAAATGATCATTCCTACCTTAATATGAATTTATTATTTCCTTAGTTTTACATGTTTTTGTACTATAATCTAATTTAAAAATGCAAAATTTTCATATCTCACAAATTTTAAATTTTGGTTTGGAGAAATAAAATAATACTAATGTCATGTACTATCGACTTTGCTCCATATCCTGAATTTGAAATGCAATGTAGATATGTAGATAATGATTGCCATATCAATTATTTTCAAAATGGAGATTTTCATGAGGACTTTAAAATATAATTTTGTAATTACTATCATTAATTTTTTTTTTTTAATTAAGATTATTAATTTTAAAAGAGGTAGTTAACTTATTTTCTTATGTTTATTTTGAAAGAGGTAGTTAATGTATTTTCTTATGTCGATGAAAGATGAGGTCTTACCCAATGAGAAGCATTGGTTAGTTAACTTGTTTCCTTATATCTCTTATATAATCAAAAGCAATTTTAGGTTTTATTTTCAAAATTAAAAAAAATGTTTCAAGTTAAATAGTTCCCTCATTTGCACCTAGTCTTAATGGTCTAACAACTAATGGTTTATGGTTTACTTGCATAATATTTTAAGGGCCTGCACAATATTATTGGTTGAGGGTTTGATAGTTTTATTTGCTAAATGGATTAATAGTTTAACAATTAATTGCTTACTATGTGCCTTGTGCCTTAAGTTGAATTGTAAATGGTGGTTGGTCATAGTTTTTACACCACTTATGATTGCCTTGTAGGAAAACAAGAAATCCTTCAGTTAGTTGCGCAATTTAATTTTGACTGATGTCACCTTGCATCTTGTTGACTTGTTGATTAGGTGCTTGGGTATAGTCTTTGTGTATTTATTGACAGATAAATTTGGTCTCCTAGCACGTGGGATTTTGCTTGGGTTAAAGGTCTAGATATGTTATGTTGCACCATGGTTACTTTCACGCCTATCGCCTTGCGACAACATGACTCCTCATGAGGGGATCATAAAATATGCGAATGATAACCCGACCAGAGTCTTGTTCTTCCTGATGTGGGCATATTGTTCGTTGTAATGGATATTGGTACTTGGTTCTGTAGCGCCTTAATGTGATTTTTTTTGCTCGTCGTAGAGGTTCTAGTTACTAGTCGTCGAAGTCGTTGGGTCGGGTTTGTTGATTTTTTCCTTTAGCTATAGGTGTTGTCTCTCTTTTGTTGGGAGGGTAGCCATTTTTATTTGTTTATTGATTATCGCATGTCTTGTCCAGTTGCATGATGTGCTAGTATGCTGGGTCATTGTTATTTTTTTCCTGATCTACGTGCATTGTGTTCATCGTCAAGTTGTGTTGATGAATTATTGTCATTGTTTCCTTCCTACTAAAAAAAATAAAATTGCTCTTGTTTTGCGTCGCATGTAATCGTAATGACTGGGGTCATTACATTCCCTCTCTATATTTCACAACTATAATTTTTTTAAGCAATATATTTTTATAGGGTTTATTTACTTGTATATGGGGTGTTTGGTATCTGTTACAATGGGATCACTCATTGCATTGGATCCCAAACCCTATTGTTGTCAAATTTATTTTAAAAAAATGCTTTCATGGTTAGCAGTGCGCATTGTACAATCATAGCTTATTGGTGTGCATTTTCCCGTCAATTGCACCATCGAGTTTAAAACGAAAATAATCTTGTTTTTAATATTGAAAGTGTCAAGTTTTAAATTTGTTTATGGGTTCGACAATGCACAATAAAAGTAATGAGGCACTGACTCTTATATTAATTTATAGAGCACCACATGAATATATAAATTTGTAAACACAATGTTTTTGATTTTGTAAGAGCATGGAAGTTAAAGGAAAACAATTTATTGCAACAAGCATGATGGTAGCTCATCCCAACAAGAGAACAAGGCAAGTTCTTTAAGTTTTATTAAAAAAATAATATATTTGAATTATCTGTAGGTTTAAATTAATGATGTGTGTTGGTTAATGCATGTCATGTAAATTCTAGGGTACAAATGAGGGAAAAACCAATACATGTCAGTAGGGATGTCCAAAAAAGTGTACAAGGAGATGGTAACAGAGATGAACATAATTGCATAGCAAGAGGAGCCATCCCAACAACGACATGCATCAGAGGTATGTAATAATTCATCTATTCTTTATGTACATCAAATTTAATTATCACATGAAATACTAATTTTCAATTGCTTTTTTGCAAAAAAGAAAAAAAAAATTGAACCCATTCAACACATAAGATAGGATGACAAGGAATAAAAGGGTTGATCTCAAAGTTTGTGAGTACTTACATTTTCATCCTTACTTAAGATTTAATGTTTGTTGTGATATTTATATTTAAATAATTAATTTACACTCGTCCATGGATGTCTTCTAATAGGTTCTAAGATACAAAGAAGAGCCAACCGAATAATTGATAGACATTGGGTTAAGCATGGGTTGTGAGTATATGTTGAAGTATCAAGGTTTAATTGAACAATTTGTTAGTAACTATGTTGTTTAACTTCCTTTGTTTTATAATTAATGGAACAACAAGAAACCTTTTCATTAATTATATTGATTGTGCTTTGTCATGGCATATTAAACATGTAGGAAACAGAGTATGTAGTGCATCCAACATAAGATATTTTGAGAGATGGCATGCAACATGGCTTCGAAAGAATGTGTATTGTTTATGAAACACTCACTGCTATGGTACACTTTTTGATTTACGCAATCATGTACATTCTACTATATATAAAAATGTAGATATACTTACTACACTTTATTTATATGTTTGTAGATGGAACATCAAAAACAAGTCGATCAAGAAAACATTAAATAACCAAAGTAAAATATCACCTACATGTTGGAAATATTGTTGTCATTGATGGAAAATACATGGGGATCCTACAGATGTCCAATATAAATATTACAAACCTAAATATGTCCAAGATAAAGATTGCAAGATGAAGATTGTTGAAAGTTTTATTTTTGGATTTTTGATGAACAATTTGGATAACCTATATTTGAAGGAATTTTACCCTACATACCTAGCCCAAATGGGAGTACAAGTTATATGGTTGGAAATATTATTCTGATACCTTCCCAATGATATATGAAATTCCCTCTAACTCCCCAGGAATGAGGAGATATGAATTTTTATGTCCGACAAACTAGCCAAAAAATTGAGGTTGGCTCAGTTGGTCTTTACATGAAGACCCTAAAAGTGGGGACAAAATTAATATACATACATAATACATTGTTGAATTTGTAGGGAAATCAAAAAATATATCGAGTTTAAGGTGCACATAAGTGATCTGAGGTGTGTTAAATGTGTTGGGGTGTCTTTCTTGGATCTAAAGGTGTGCAAGAGAAGTCTAAGGGATTTTCTTGAGGTCTTTATTTTTCTCAAGGTGCACTATGAAGGAATGAAGGTATGTGATGTTGTCATGTGCAATTTTTTGAGGTTTTGATGTTGTCATCAGTGGATGTTTCCCTCAGTGGGTGTTTTCGTCATTGGATTTTTCCATCAATGGATGTTTTCGTCAATGGTTACATTATGGGAATGATGCTATGAGGCTTGTTAGGGTTTGAAGGATTGTATGTGGTATGAAACATGCAGGTGAAGTCAAAATTACTCCATGTATGAAGATCTTGGATTGGTGTTTACACATATATTATTGAGTTGGTGCTCAATTGAGGATATTGGTGTCTCCAGTAGGTTGGTTCCTACATCTTGTTGAGTTTGTGCTCAATTGAGGAGATTGGTGTCTCCGGTAGGTTGGTACCTACATCTTGTTGAGTTGGTGCCCAATTGAGGTGATTGGTGTCTCTAGTAGGTTGGTGCCTACATCTTATTGATTTGGTGCTCATTTAAGGATATTGGTTTCTCCAGTAGGTTGGTGCATACAACCTTTGTAACCATAGGTTGATTCCTACAGAAATTTATAAAGATAAATTTTATGGTTTTCTCTCGGTTAGGTTTCCATGTTAAAATCTATGCATTGTGATTTGATTTTATATGTGATTATTGTTTCTAGCTAATGAATGATTTATGAATGGTTAAATAAAGTAAAAAATATTGTATACTGATTCACCCCCCCTATCAGTATAAGCATAAGTTCAACAATTGGTACCAGAGAAGGTTCCTTAAAAAATAGTTTAACCGTTGGAAAACAGATCCTAAGCACATATGGATTGTAAGGAAGGTCTCGTGATAAAAATATCTCCTTTGTTCAATGGAAAAAACTATGCACCATGGATTATAAGAATGAATAAATATTTGAAGGCCCCTATGTTTGGTATTTGGGAATTGATCACAACATGTTGTACAGTTGAAGCTAGGAAGGAGTCAGGTGAAAACAATTCAAAAGAAATAGATTTTATCTTTAGTGGCCTATCAAATTCCGAGATTGTCAAGGTAATGAAGTGTACATAAAATAAACATATTTGGGACAAGCTACACAAAAATTATGAAGAGAGATATGATGATTGTTCCAGCTATGAATCGGAGACAAAAGAAGCACAATTTGTGAGAAAGCTAAAAGGAGGACCTGGAAAATACAAAGGTAAGCCACCCATCAAATTATTTAATTGTGGTAGAATAGGACATTTTGTTGCTAAGTGTCCATATGCAGAAAGGGAATATAGTGATGATGAAGAAGAATATCTCACCATAACAATGGAAACAAAGCCTGTTGATCAAGAAGAAAAACTATATTCAAAAGAAGAAGATATTGAAGCAGAACTCTTTAGTGCCCTAGAAGAAATAAACAAGCTTGGAAAAAAATATAAATCAGAAAGAGAAATTGTAGAAATATGAAGAGGAGGATCGTGATATTGAAGAAATAGAAAAGATAATTATCATCCCAAAGACTCAAATAGAAGGAAAAAAGGATAGAAAATGTGGTGAGAAGCTAGTTGAAATAAAATGAAGAAAATTGTAAGAAACTAGAGGCTGAAATCGTTTCCTTAAGAAAGGAACTAGAGAAAACAAATGATTAGTTAAATAGAATATTGAAGTTTGGAAAGAGTATTGAAATCTTAGATA
The DNA here is from genome assembly GCA_009831015.1 of Picea engelmannii. Classification (NCBI taxonomy): domain Eukaryota; kingdom Viridiplantae; phylum Streptophyta; class Pinopsida; order Pinales; family Pinaceae; genus Picea; species Picea engelmannii. Next base: position 82,601 of record ML831530.1, on the reverse strand, counting down.
ATATTTTCAATTTCCAAAGGTCACCATTCATCAAGACAGGTCTTGGCTACGACAAAAAACAAAATACCCCCAAGGGAGATGCAAACACTAAGGTCACAAATCCATCAGAAAAGGAAAATGAAGAAAATCTTCAAAGCTATGTCAATATTCTCAAAGGATCCATCAATAATGAAAGAAAAAGTAGGAAAATAAATTATGACGAAAATAAACCTGATTCTTCTCATAAGAACAACAAGAATGAGTTGAGAAGAGTTGTTCCACCAAGGAGGCCTTTCAACCCGATATCTCTTTCTTGGCTATTGTTTTTTTTGCAATAATTTTGGTCATAAAGCACTAGATTGTAGAGATTATGCAAGAAGTGATCATGTGTGAGATATAAATAGAGGTTCTTACAAAACCTCAAAGTATGATTATGTGAGTAACAAAACTAGAAGTTCTCATGGGTTTGCTAACAAAAAATAAAATTCATTTTCTCCTCTACTTGATTACAATAGTGAATGTTGTAAGTGAAATAAATATGGGCACATATCACGTGATTATAGAAGCAACATAATAAATTATCCTAAGAAAAACAGGGAATAATAAGTTCTTACCAAACATAGAGAAGAATACACCAGGGTGTGGAAAAGGAAGCAAGAAGAACTGAAGAAGGAAGAATGTGGACTTTCACTTTATGCTCAAAATAAATGGAATCAATGGTACATTGATGGTGGATGTTCAAAACACATGACAGGGGACCATACCAATTTTCTCATCTTGAAGGAAGAAAAATGAAGTTGTGTTACTTTTGGAGATAATGCTTCTGCAAGGATAGTTGGAAAATGCATTGTTAGTCTTGATAATGGAAAGATTAAGAAATAGAATGTATTGTATGTTGAAGGGTTAAAGCATACTATTCTAAGTTTCAAATGTGTGATCAAGGTTACAAACTCACATTTTATTCTAAAGGGTGTGAGATAAGGAAACCATCTTCAAGAAGATTAGTGGCAAATGAAAATAGAAACTCAAGCAATGTATACATACTTGATGAAGTCAAAGGAGAAAAATGTTGTATGGCAGTGGTATCTCTCTTATCTCGTCAGTATAGGGAAGAAAAATCTCAGGGGGAACAACCCTTTTCCATTGATGTCAAAGGGTGGAAAGTTGTAGACAAAGAAAGAATTGTAGACACAAGGAAATTGTAGACAAGGGGAGTATTATAATTGACTAAGGGTTTCCATCAATGATAAAGGGGGAGATTGTTGGAAATATTGTTGTTATTGATGTCAAAGACAAAGGGATCCTACAGATGTCCAATATAAATATTACAAGCCTACATTTGTCCAAGAAAAAGGTTACAAGATGGAGATTGTTAAAAGTATTATTTTTAGATTTTTGATGATCAATTTGGATACCTTATATTTGAATGAATTTTTACGCTACATACCTAGCTCAAATGGGAGCAAAAGATATATGGTTGGAAATATTATTCTGAGAGCTTTCCAATGGTATATGGAATTCCCTCTAAGTCACTAGGAATGAGGAGATATGAATTGAATTTTTCCATTCGACAACCCAACCATAAAATTGAGGTCGGCTCAGCCAGTATTTATAGATCGACCCTAAAAGTGGGGACATAATTACTATAAATACATAATATATTTTCATAGGGAAAAAAAGAAAGAGATCAAGGCGGTGCACATAAGTAATCTACGGTGTGATAAAGGAGCTAGTGTGTCTTTCTCAGATCTAAAGGTGTGCAATAGAAGTCTAAGGTATTTTATTGAGGTATTTATTGTTCTCAAGGTGCGATATGAAGGACAAAAGGTATGTGATGCTGATGTGAACACTGTTTTAAGGTTGTGATGTTTCCATCAAAGGATTTCGTCGATGTTGCCATCAGTGGATGTTGTCGTTAGTGGATGTTTCCATCAATGATTACATTATGGGAATGATACTATGAGGCTTTCTAGGGTTTGAAGGATTGTTTGTGGTATGAAGCATGTAGGTGAAGTGAGAAGTAATATGTGTTTGAATATATTGGATTGGTGTCTACACATATCTTATTGAGTTGGTGCTCAATTGATGATATTGGTGTCTCTAGTATGTTAGTGCCTAAATCTTGTTGAGTTTGTGCTCAGTTGAGGAGATTGGTGTCTTTGGCAGGTTTGTTCCTACATCTTGTTGAGTTGGTGCTCAATTGAGGAAATTGGTGTCTCCAATAGGTTGGTGCCTACATCTTGTTGAGTTGGTGCTCAATTGAGGAGATTGGTGTCTCCAGTAGGTTGGTGCCTACATATTTCTTATTTGGTTCTCAGTTAAGGAGATTGGTGTCTTCAGTAGGTTGGTGCCTACAATATTTGTAACAATAGGTTGGTAACTACAAACATTTAAAAATATAAGTTTTATGGTTTTATCTCGAATGGGTTTCCATGTTAAACTGTATGCATTGTGATTTCAGTTTATATGTGATTATTGTTTCTCAACTAATGAATGATTGATGAATGGTTAAATAAAGTAAAAAATATTGTATATGGATTTAGCCCCCCCCATGTTTGTAGATGGAACATGAAGAGGTGGAACATAAAAAACAAGTCGTTCAAGAAAAATTTAAATAACCAAAGTGCAATATCACCTACAAGTGATGAATAAATGAGGCATGCATGCAACTCGAGCAATGGCAACAATTTAAATGATGAATGACAATCAATATAGTTGAATGTTACTGCAAGTTGTATGTTTTGGAATATTTTTCTATGAAAATAAGGGATTTTGTTGAATGTACTTGACATATTGTCCCAATTGCACGAGAACATGTTGTTAGCAATAAAAAATGCACTGGCATTTTTGAAAGAGTGATGCCTAATCTTGTAAAGAACATTTTAATAGCTTCTTGGGATCCAAATGCAGATTTGAAAGCACCATTGGAAAGATTAGGATTTGTAGATGTCGATCGACTATTTAAGCATGCAAAACAGACTCTCCATGACTGAGAAATTTGATTTTGAAAAAAATTGCGCTTTCACTAGCACGGAAGGCAGAATTATAACTAGTTAGCTGGTGAAAGCTCCGCCTTTCACCAGCTAAGGAGCGGATTTTCGGGTAAATTAGTTGGTGAAAGCCTGTAATGACCAAAATACTCAAAATTTTTGAGCCAGAAAGAGATGAAACCTCTTGGAATAGATAGGTGGTGAATTATCAAGTCAGATTTAAGTGCTACTTTTGTGAGATAAGGTCAGAGAGAGGTTGTTCAAACACATTTGGCCTCATTTTAAAAGGTAGAATTTCAGGATTTTTGGCACACATCATCAAATTCGAATTCCACTTTCAGAGGAACAGATCAAAGAGCGTTGGAAGGCTAGGCTACACTTCATCAACTTTCAACCAATGATTGAAGACCAAAAGATAGAGATTGACCTCATCTTGAGGATCTCTTCCTAGTTTTTTGTAAATCTAGTTTACTTTCTGTTTTTATAAAATCAGATCCATTGTTTTAGGATCTGATAACTAAATTGTAAATCTATAAAGCTACAGAAGGAATATGAATGAGGGGGTTCAATTTTGGATACTCTTTTGGTATTGTACTAAGACACTTATTTTTCAATACAGAAAGACAGTCTTCTT
>ML831530.1:42606-52866 GCA_009831015.1 Picea engelmannii | reverse complement strand
CAAAATGAATTCCATATGCCTTGTCCTTGCTCTTGTTGCCTCATATTGATAGGAGGCCCATCAAATGGATGTGAAATCCACCTTCTTGCATGGGGATTTGAAAGAATAAATTTAGATGGAACAACATCTTGGATTTGTTTAGAGTGACTCCAATCTTGTTTGTCACCTCAAGAAATCCCTCTAAGGTCTCAACCAAACTCCTTGAGCTTTGAATGTAAACATGGACTGGTTCCTTCTTGACTTTAGTTTTTCTAGATGCCACTTTGACCTCATTGCCTATACCAAGTGAGTAAGTGACCATATTCTCATATGTGTACTTTATGTTGATGATCTTAACTCAATGGTATTGTTGACCAAAATTTGGTCATCTATATATTTCCCACTCATTGGATTCATAAAATCCTTGATATCAAAAGAATACATTTCTGAACTTTTACAAGTTCATTCTACAACCCTCAGTGTCAGCTTCGCCAACATTTTTCGGATCCGAAATCTGTTTCCATATGCTTAAGTTATTCAAGATCTGGCCCAGATATCCAATTTTGAAGAATCTTTCTAAGTATTATGTTCTTCTATATTTTTTCAAATTTTGGCTAAGTATTCTCATCAATTATTTCCCTCACCTTCCATCTCCACACTTAACCTTTTTTCTATTTTCACCACTCTTCTCCATATGCTCCACTAGTCTCTACACTTAGACGTTTTTGGGACTCTTCCTTAATATCCTCATTGGGTTCATGGGTTGGTGGAATCATACATTCCCTTATATTCTCACACTCCCTCACTTGCCAACCCACTATATACAGATTAGACTCTCTACCTCCAATGCCTACATTTCTCCCCTTACCTCCCTTCTCATTCATAAATTTAACACTTAGAATGTTTTATGAATTCATAGGTTCACGGGTTAGGAGACCTTCATCTCCATACACTTTCTCATGTCATAATTCCACTACTACACTTAGCCAAATTTCAATTGCGAGGGTTCGTAGGTTAAAGTCCTCATCCTCTGAGTTTCGTAACCCTCACTTTGCACCCTAGGTTATGTGATCTACATTTTGACCATCAGAATTTTCACGGGTGCCGACCTCCAAAGTATTTCATTTCTCCTGCATACAAGTCCGACCGACCTCTTTTCAACACTTATCTTATTTTTGATCATTCATAACTGCTAGTTCACGGGTTCATGAAAAACTCCATATTCAAAATTGTTCTAGTCCATCCCTGCCATCTTCGTGCTTTTCCCAATATGAATTAAGTATGGTTTAATGATAATAAATGATCATGCAGGATCTGAAAATATCTCCATTAACAACTAAGGGATCGAGGATATTTCTCATTAAATTGTATTAAAGCACTATTTTCCAAAGGTTATATTATTGTCATCTATCTGAAAAAAAGCATTTCAAGTTATTATCTAGCTGAAAGATTACTCTCATAAACCTATGGTAGCAATAGCTAGACAATAGTTCTTTGGTGATACTCTAAATATTTTTGGTCATGGAGACCAGAACTTTTAGTGGTCCAGAGCATATTCATATTACTCCTCTCTTCCTGCACAGAAAGACGTAATATGGGCATCAACAATTGCTCATGTAGGATGTGTCCCTGAGGTCTTTGACTATAAAGAGATTTTTGCATGGTGCTTGGAGTAGTACATGTTGAGCCATAGGATTATACAACTCCAAGGTCATTCTTCGGTGTCCCTTTCACTGAAAGTCTTTTTCTTGATGTTGAAGCTCCTAGAGCCGACACTTACCTTCAAAGGAGAAGATTGTAGAGATTTATTGAAGAGAAATAAAAATGGCCTTGACCTCTTGCCTGAATATTTGGAGAATCTAGAGTCTATTCCAAAAGACATAACCAGAATTCAGGTCATCTCCTTTCAAAACCCCTTTTGGGAAATCGCATGGTTGTTTACCAGGTTGACATGCCAGGAAAACACTGCTACCATTTCTCGCATGATTCTTTATATTTATATTTTATAGTAAAAGAACAAGCGATCTTTGACTGGGGAAAATTGATTTCTATCGAAATATCATCCTAGTTAAAACACTTCAAAAAGGATAAAAAATTCTTTATTGAATCATATCTGATATTCACTATAGTGTATTGTTGTCAATTCCCAAAATTGACCATAAGTAAGAGAGTGAATTGTGAAACATATTTGGTTAACTTTTGGTATCAGGCATTATGGAGACATAATACCCCTTTATATTTTTATGAAGTCTATAATGATTTTGTTTCAGTCTTTAAGAGGTTGTTGTTGGGAGAGAATACTTCAAGGATATCTGACCAGGCTAAAAAAATTCTAGAGAAAAGAGGAATGATGGAACAAATGGATAATCACAATGTCATAAGGATATTATGTTCCAAAAAAAATCTTTCTTTTCTCCCATATCATGTATCTGATAAATTATTCATTACAGAGGTGGCAACGCAATACAATTTCTAGCTGCATTTTTTCCATGAAAAAAAAGGAAAAATCAATTCATCCCCTTGCCATGGAAGATTGGAGATCCAATATTCAGAAACATAAATAAAATTGACGAGTTTGTGAATCACTTCGACAATGTAAATCTAAAGTATGCTGAAAAAATAAAGGGGTTTGATCCTAGCAAAATATTTGTGAAACATATGTTGTAAGTAGGATTCAACAAATTGTTCATTCATACTATATTGAATGAAGAAAAATATAACACCCAAAGCACTCTTTTACATAATGTTGACAACTTAGAAACAATACTCAGTACTAACGAGTTTTATAAGAAAAAAGGAAAGGGTCCCAGTGAAAGGAGTGCCTAATCTCTAGTTATTACTCCGAAAACTACCACATATGAGAGTAATGCTCCAATGGCTCACCCAATTAGGAATATTTCCAATAGTAGTTCAAGCAGTGGAGGAGAGAAGAACCCCCCCCCGCGGGAAAAAATGAGAGCTCACATAAGCTCTCCGTGAGAAAAAAGAGGAGGAATGCAGTGCAAGATAAAGAAGACAATCTCATAGAAAACGATAGCAATAGCTTCTCTCTTTAAGACATGGATCTCGAGGTAGATATTGAGAAAATGTTTCCCACAATTGATTAGCTGGGAAATATGGCCCAACAAAATTCATCATTAGAGATCGTTGCAAATGAGACCTTTAGTGAAGAAGAGTTATTTACTTTCCAAAGTGTTGTTTTTGATAAGGAATCTAAAAAAATGATTGTAGAAAGAGGTGATCAAGAAAATAAGAAGGGAAAATCTTGTTGAGAGCTTGATCTGAAAGATATGTGGCCATACCAAATCTATAAAATTCATAGATAAATTGGGGATGATCTTGATGATTCTATTGATGGTCTGGAAGCATAAAATACTAAGTTAAAATAAATGATTAGAGATTTGGAAAATGCCTTGATGCCTCTTCCAATCCTTACAAGTGTTTTTTCAATGGTCAAACCAACCACACCCTCCATTAAATTGAAAGGATCTTCAAGTATACTCATAGTGGTCTAGAGTTATGTAGAAAATAATATTAAGAAGAGAATTTCACTAATAACAGAAGCGTGAGAAGTATCAAAAAATATTGTTTCTTTTGGCTCAAGGGCACACACGTTTCATGAATATTTGCAAGTTGATTTGAAGAACGAAGAAGGTTATTTTGATTTTGTTTCACCATTTGGAATTAAAATCTCATACATGAAAGAACTAAGAAGAAGAGAGGAGGACATTCCTTCCCCAAGTCGAATAGAACAACTAAATGTTTGCTAGAAGGAAAAGATTAAGAATTTGAGTAACATTTTTCAAGCATGTAGTGAAGCCATACTAAAAAAGGAATAATTTTTCAAAAGGCTCACGAATATAGACCCAGTAGGAGGTAGTAACAAGGTACAATACCCTAAATTAATTCTCAACTCAATGTTTCTAACAAAGCAACAATTTGACGAACAATTTGAGATATTTAAGGGTTTATCAGGTGAAAATGTTTTATAGCATACTTGAATATAATGAAGAAGAAATAGACAATTGGCTAGTGGATTATTCCGTGAAAAGCCAAGATATTGAGGAAGCGATACATGGTATTTATATTAACTTAAGAGATTTGGAAGGTGAATTATTCAACATTAAAATCATACATGATATAAACGTCGCACCAATGAAAAACTACATTGAAGATTGGTTCAAAAAAGCAATTGACAAATTAACCAACGAAGATTGGTTCAAAGAAACAATTGAGATGGTTCCTATAACTTTCAATGAAGACAATAAAAGGAAAAAAACAAGCAAGTAACAACAGGGAGAGACCATCATATTACGTTTATGTTGATCACATCTTTCTTTCTTTATCAGTTCTTTCATCCAGTTACTCTGCTTCTTTGACTAGAAAGATTTAATTGAAATCTGATAACTTCTCCCTATCTTCTTTTCAGGTCTTTCTACTCTGTTGTTGCCCGCCATCCTCCTTCTCCAACTTACTTCTTGTTTTTATTTTCTTTATGGTCCATGGGATCCTCAATCACAGTCCTAAGGACAAAACCATTTAAATTTCAAGGCTTTGTAACAGACTATATATCTTTCAAAAATCCCAAGAGAACTATTTTGGGATCAGTTTTGACTGTACTTTGTAACTCTGAGTTTTGAGTATAAAGTATTTGAGATTGATCTATCATTATATTTATTTGAGCTCCCCATGTGTTTACTCTGTTAAAAATCTCTTATTCGTGCAGACCATCTTCTTTTATTTTATGTGATCATAAATCTTTAGTTTAACTATGATGGATGTGAGGAAATGTTGTTTATATTTTTCAAATATATGATGTGTGCAACTCCTGGTCATCTCTTAGGAAATCCTTTTTGAAAACAAAAAGATTTTATTTTACTACAATTTTTATCTTTATTTGAATATCACGACGAGCTTTTTTCAAAGTACTACATTACTGTCAAAATTTAGAATCCCAAGAAACTCTTGAAATTAAAGAGGAGTACCACCTCTATAAAAACACAGAGGGATTTGCATCCCTATGAGGTTGTCGTTTCATTCCTAATTGATTCAAGAGTCAACATTTTTGGCGACCATACTGGGGACCGATTTATTTTCAAGATATTTGAGGAACTAGAAATCTCCATGGCTCAAAGTTTCGAGAAGAATATTCAAGAAAATTATTGCTTATTTTAAGCATGGCTCACCTTTTTTGTAATTTCAGAAAGAAACAAGAAGCACCAAAGATTTGAGAGAATGAAATCCCTAGAAACTCCATTGAAAAGATTAAAAATGAAGGGTTTCATTCATGTATTAATGCTTCTTTATATTCTTCATCAATCCCATCAATGGCTTTGCAAGACTCAACAAAAGAGAGAAATACTCAAAGACGGAGGCAATTTCACAATACCCCTTTAAATATACCAGAAATAGACTTTCAAATGCCCAATATTCCTATTGAAATTTTTCTACATTATTTGGGGATGCTTCAGAAGATGCAGAGCAACATTTGATTAATTTTAAAGGTACATGTTATGATTTCAACCTCACTGAAGACAATGTTACATGTAGATTATTCTTACAAACTCTACGAGGGAATGCTCTTGAATGGTATAGTTCATTACTTCCTAACTGCATTACCAGCTGGGATGTGTTAAAAGATTCATTTGCAGAAAAGTTTATCCCAAAAGTGCATTCATATGTTTTTAAATGTTGTTTCCCACCCATCCTCTCCCCTATGGAAGAAAGATAATGAAGTGACCAATTTTGAAGTATAATCTAATCAAAGATGAATGAAATTTCTAAATCAAGTCATGTTGCTGAAGATGAATATGAAAATGTCAAATTACAAGAAGAAAATTTCAGCCCCCTATATACTCCATGTGAAGATATTTCAAGAAACAAATTTGAAAATGAAATTGAGGAGCCTCCACCAAATACACAAGAAGATTTCATCCTTGTAATAGATGATGAAACATCACAAGAGAACTTGCAACAAGAAGAATTGATGGAAGAAATGAATCTTGTGAAGAATGATGAACAAGATCACCTTTACAAGAAAGAAGAATCTTTTCAAGATATTGTTGACGAATCAAGAACCTTGGAAGTGGTTGTAAATAAAGAAAGTGATGACTTCATTCTTATGTTGAAAACTCCTCATCCAAGCATTGATTTTATTGAATTATGGTTCCAAATCATTGTTGTCCAAACAATGAAATCAAATATTCACCATAAATGGTATAATTTTTCTCCAGTATATATTGAGAGTGCCCCCTGACTCATTGGTACAAGTCCCAACATATCTCATAATTTTGGAGTTCATTCCACAAATCAGATCTATGATTGAATGGATCCATTGGAAATATTCCTACACCTAAGGTGCCCCTTTATTTCAAGTAAGTTAGGGTAGATAGATCATGTATATACATAGTTTATTTCTTCAGTCGAAGTTTTTCACAATAAAGCAATTGATAAGTGGATGTTGAAATTTGAATATGACTCCATAGCCCAATGGAGAGGGTAATTGGTCTTGAGATTCTGGAATTCCCAACAACCCATAGGGGGTCACTGTCCCAGAGTTGGAGCCAGTTGTTGACCAAAATTTGGTCATCTATATTTTCCCACTCCTCGGATTCATAAAATCCTTGATATAAAAAGAATATATTTTTGAACGTTTACAAGTTCATTCTATAGCCCTCAGTGTTAGCTTCGCCACACATTTTTCGGATCAGAAATCCATCTTTGCATGCTTAAGTTATTCAAGATCTGGTCTAGAGATCCAATTTTGAAGAATCTTTCTAAGTATTATGTTCTTCTATCTTTTTCTGAATTTTGGATAATTATTCTCATCACTTATTTCCCTCACCTTCCATATCCAGACTTATCCTTTTTTCTCTTTTCACCACTCTTCTCCATATGCTCCACTAGTCTCTACACTTAGACGTTTTTGGGAATCTTCCTCCATATCCTCATTGGGTTCATGGGTTAGTGGAATCATACATTCCCTTATCATCTCACAATCCCTCGCTTGCCTACCTGCTATCTACATATTACACTCTCTACCTCCAACTCCTATATTTCTCCTCTTACCTCCCTATTGAGGGGTTTGATATCCATTTAACTCAACAACATGAACCAAACCCACTTAAGAGGCCCAATTAGACTCGTAAGTGTTTGATGAGTGGTAAGTTTCTCTAGATTCATGATCTGGATGGAATTTATCGATGGGATTTAATAGTGATTGATGGATATGTCTTTTCTTGAAACCTTTCCTCGAGCTACATAGTTCTCTTTTTGATTCTTTTCTAATATTTATAACAAAAATATGATAGAGCTTAAACTAAATGGCAGAGGGAAGTTGAATTTTTTGTTGGGGGGAAGGATGGGTTTTAGGATAACCTTTATACCTTAGCATGCAGGTGAAGATGATCTAAACTAATTAAAACTAGAATTAATACCATTTTGATTAGTGATCATTCAACATTTTCTGAGATAACATTTACAGAAAGGAAATATACACATGACAAGAAGTTAGTGCAAGAAAAGTAATTTTCAATGCTCTATTATCAATCATAAGTTAACACAATTGATTTCTATTCATCAACTAGAATAAAAGAACCGTTACAAATTCATAAGATAACTTTAACTAACAGATACAATAACTCTTATTCAATACAACAACAAATATTGAATCCAAAGACAAAGATAACCCCCCTTGGTCCAATCACATTCATGCCTTAGATGAAAAAAGTGTCTCTGGTTCTAAACATAACTTCTTAATTAAAATAACTTGCACATAAATAGTTCTCTTACAAAATTTCAGAAAAAAAATCTTTCTCTCCAAAACCATCGACACCTGGGTCCAAGGTTGATGCCCTTATTTATAAAAAAAACTAAACTAAAAATAGCTATTAAAGTTGTGTTAAGTTAAGAAAACACCACGTGGTAGACTTTATCTATCTGTTCTCTTTGGATCATCTGGTGGTTTTATTGAAGTGGATTGTTCCTCTCGTACTCTGACCACTTGACGAAGAGATCTTCACATGTATTTTCATATGGAAATGTGTGTTGGTCCATAGGAGCACAGAGGACCTACTTTATCTCTATTGCATGTTCCTTGTACTTAATTAGCTTGACACTTAAACGTTGTAGGAATGCAAGAGATTTAATCATAGGTTCCATGAACTTCTTCACTTGACCTGGGATCATGCTTAGAATCTATGAAATCTTTGCTTCCCATGCCAGGTCTTTCTCTTCATGTCATTTAACTATGTCATGCAAATTGGTGAAATCCTCTGGTGGACCAAACTCTGGTAGGTCAATGTTCCTCATTTCCCAATTGATTTTCTCCCAACTTTTCTCACATGCTCCCCATCTTTCTTGCATTTTTCGTTGAGTTTCTTGGACCATGCTTACCCAGTCTTTAGCTTCCTTTCTTATTCGAGTGATGTTTCTATCCATCAATACTCAGATTTCATGCTCTTCTTTATCTCGAACCTTCTACACTTCGCAGATGTAGTATATTCGTTCTAAGGCTCGATGTGCATTTTCATACCATCGTTGCATGTATTTACAGGTTTCCAGCCCCATGAGGGTATCTTCTTGGAAATCAGCTATGAGAGCAGTGAATAGATCTCTTTCACTTGTGAATTGTGCATACATTTCTCAGAACTCACACTTCAAGAGTACCACTGCTTGTGTTGAATTTTGGTAGTACTCTGCTTGATGTCATATATGGTCTAGTTCTTTCTTCATGGAGGCCACCTCCCTTTCATACCTTTTTTCCATGTCTAAAGTGGCATCAATTATGGCCATCCATGCTCCGATTAGCTCAATCATCTTAGCACTTTCTGTATCAAACAACGTTTCCTCTGTGGTTATGAAAAGTGTGTTATTGAGCGTGAGATTCCTTTTCTTGATTGTTCTTCTCATCCCAACTTTCCTTTTTCTATCATAAGAAATTCCTTGTATATCGATGACTTCATTTACTGGTTCCAGAATCTATTGATCTCCCCAGGACAGAGTACTACCTCGGCTTCCTTTCGTATGGATATGTTCCATGGAAGGTTGTTTTAATTCCTTAGCAGGGGAGGTTTCTGCATGCTCTGGTGATTTGTCTTTCTACTGGTCCTCGTTGGCTACTGAAGTTTTTTTCCTAGTCGAGGAAGTAGGTGAAGGATCAACATTAGCTGGGAGTTCGACCGTTGAGATGTTGATTTTTGGCTCCCCTATTCCTTCTTCTTGTTCACCTCCATCCAAGTCGTTCTTAGCAATGTTACCATGAGGCTGTGTTCCTGGTTGATTGGGAAAAATAGTGTCAAGAGTGTTCCTAGACTCATGGTCGCCTTCCTGGGGGTTTGGGATCAAAACATTAGAAGCTGGAGAAGATGTTTCCCCTGGATCCTCCTCTTGTGTGATTGGTAGCGGGGTTATGTGTGAAGCTTTTGAACCTTCCTCATCGTCATATATGGTGATTAAATCTATGAGTAAAGTAGGCATAGCCATCCCACCTGCTGCTCTTGCTATCCTTTGTTGAGTTGTAGTATTCACTTGTGATACCGCTTGTGGTGACATAGGGCTAGGGTTTCCTTGCTAAACAATCTCCTCTGGTGGAATTGTCTCTGATCCATTTAACTCGTCCTCATGATTGCCTGTATCAACCGGGGTAATACTCAAGGTTTGTATCAAAGGGTTAAGTGGGAGATATTCCCCTAATATTTGCATATCTCTTCGGGCTTCTTCTAGTAACAGTATTCCCCTCCTTCATGCCTCTGTTGCTTTTACTGCTCTTTTCTCTTCTCTTACCCTTTTCTTGAGTTGTCTACTCTATTGTCTCAACTTACTCATCCATAATCATTGCTTTGAATTTGGTCATGTTTGGATTAGACCTTCTATGGAGCACTTCATCCTAGTCCTAGGCGCCCTTGGTTAAGATCTCATCTTGGAAGCTATCATGAGAATATGGCCAGCATGAGGACACCTGCGACACATGATGGAGTACCAGGCCTTTTGGATCATGCTTGAAAAAATGGCATGTGGGGAACCTATACTCAAGCTAACTCAATACCTCTTGTTTTTCCTGTGCAATGTCTTTTACCATGTAAAACCCGATATGAAAACCATAGGGTATGAATGCCCTTTTCTTGTCTCTTACCAGGGAGGCATTATAGCCTTCTAGAATGGTCTAGTAAAAAAATTATCCCAAAATAAGACGGTCTGGGACATGAATGGGGAGTAGGTGTGGTGCGCCAGTAGCCCCAAACACTCTGATATAAGTGTTTTTTTCTTCAAATCATCTTTTGG
>ML831530.1:10400-42506 GCA_009831015.1 Picea engelmannii | reverse complement strand
ATATTAATATTATAGGATAGATATCATAAATTTAATTTATAGTTTATTTATTAATATTAATATAAAATAGTATATACAAGTATATATCCATTTTAACTCTAGAGTCAAAAAGGATAAATTTCTAGCTTTTTTTTTCAACGAAAAAAATACGCTTTATATTCAAATGGATATAAGAATGTACAGGGCTATTTTAGCGGAAAAAACCACGAGAAAACAAGAACTATGCCGGTGAAACAAGCTGTCCATACAAGTCAAAAGTGTATCATGTCAGGCCCAGACCATTCATGGTCCCACGAAAGGGCAGCACTCAAAGCAAGTTGACCGATCAAAGATTGATCATCATGGAAGGTCCTTCATTGCCTTCTTCCCACCTTGTAAAACAAATGTGTCCCGATGGCAAGAACAAAGCTTTTTTAGAGAGGGTATCTGCCTCGTTGTTTTCCTCTCTGTAGATGTGAGAGAAGGTAAGATTATTAATCAGTTGAGTAGCTTCATGAGTTCTCTCCTTCCAGCTTTCAAGGTCCGCCACATGGAAGTCTGCACGCCTGCTCAACCAATCAATGATAATTTTGGAGTCACCAAGAAGTAAAAGCTCATTGATATGTAATCGACTTGCCAAAATAAGAGACGCCCACACTCCCAAAAGTTCTGCCTTCATGTTGGTACCGTTCCCACAATTTAGAGTCCACCGGAAACATGTATGTGATTTTAAGATGATTTTCCCTCCCGCCCCACAGAGTAGGTCGTCTTGTTGTGCCGCTCCGTCAAACCAGGCCACAATTCTATCAAGTGGAACTTTAAAAAAGGTCCTGCTGGGAGGTGTAACCAGTGACTGTTTCCTACTCGTGGCCATCTCAACAATGATGCAATTGGCCACTCTGTGATAGGAAGGTGACTTTTCTTTGAACAAGGCAGCGTTTCTGGTCTTCCAAACCTGCCAGCAGAGAAGAATTGGCAGCTGCACAGGGTTCTTTGAGACCTCCATCCAATTTTGAAAGCAAAAAGAAGTGCTGGGACCTGACCAAGTTGACGTGAGTAATCGGGCGGGCGTTAAGAGAAGCCACACCGATCTGGTAAAAGAACAATCTGTGAAGACATGGGCGTTTGTCTCAATGTGTGATTTGCACAGGATACAACGACTAGGCCCCTCCCATCCCCGGGATTGAAGATTCAGCCACACCAACAACTTATTTTCAATCAGTAGCCAAGCGAATAATTTCAGTTTAAGAGAATAGTCGCTCCTCCAAATCTTACCGCGCCATCGTTCTGTTGTATTGGTCCAGCATTTTACGGCTAATGCACAGTAGGCATTCTTTGCGGTGAGGGCACTGGATCTATCCCCTCCCCTCCACAAGAGAGTATCGGGCCGTTCCTGTAAACGGATGCCCGTTTCCATCAGTCGGCGCGTGTAACCATCCCACTCAACAGAGAGATCAGCGTCCAACTCTAACTCCTCGCTGCTAAGCCAAAAATCGCCCAAATGTCCCCCGTTGGTCGAAGATTTGAATTGGTATAGGAAAAATAGACTTTTATTGTGAAGGTGCGCCAGCAGCTGAGGGGAAAGCATTGCATGTCTTCTTTAAGTTGGCAGGGACAGTTTATTGGGATAAATTTCTAGCTACAAACCTTTATTATCATAAACAAAATAAAAATTCCAAATTTACATTTAAAAACATTAAAAATAATATGGAATAAAATTTAAATAATTGGTTATACTATTCTTTAAGTAAAAAGTGTTATAGCATTATATAAATTACTATAAATCTTGGTACAATGTTATAGGCAGGGACTACACTGCCATGCAACACTTGTTTAGAAAAGAATCGCATTCAAAAGAAAACACACCATATATTACTATGAGTTAAAATGGTTGAATGTAACTATAGAGATAGTATACCTATACATTCTAACGACACCCAATTGCACCATTTGTGAAAATCGTTAGTTTAGTACTTATCGTGTTAGATAGAATCTACCATAATGCACCTTAAGCTCATGGTGATTCCAACTTCCATCATTTTAAGTCACATTGAGCACAACACCTAAACCTTGCTCAATTATTTTATAGTTAACTCTATTTTATGGCGTTGTTTAATTGTTTTATGTTTTTTTTCGTCGGAATCCGATGACTTAAACTGTATGAAATCACAATTTTATGTTATTTAAATTGCATTTTTAAATGTATATATGAAATTAGCGTCCATGAAGCATTCAAATTATACAAAAATAACTCCTCAAATCTATAGATCCAACAATTACTCACAGAATTTTAAACAAATATCATCAAAAATATATATATAAAAAAAAAAAAAAACATAAAAAGTTTAACCTACAACCTATTTTATAATTTTAAAGTTTTTTTTTCTAATATTTAATAAAACTATCTATGATTAAAGGAAGACTATATTTAATAAAGCTATCTCTTTTCTTACTATCTTATATCCAAGCAAATAAAAAGAAAGTCATGAACCCTTTGGACTTAGAATCCTAACAGTTAGATCAAATATCTTATACACTCTCAAATGTAGATTCCCTATGGAATACGGATTCACTTTGGCACATTGCTCATTTTTTCTCGATCAAGAGCACACTCTTTCCATCTTTGCCTATAAACCTTTAGCCAAACTTAATAATGTATCACGTAATATGAACTATTAATCAAATTACATATTAATTATATTACATATTAATTCAAAATTATTTTAATGTTAATTTTATTAAATATAAAAAAATATTTTTTTATTTTTA
Organism: Picea engelmannii; assembly: GCA_009831015.1. Classification (NCBI taxonomy): domain Eukaryota; kingdom Viridiplantae; phylum Streptophyta; class Pinopsida; order Pinales; family Pinaceae; genus Picea; species Picea engelmannii. Next base: position 39,758 of record ML831530.1, on the reverse strand, counting down.
AATATAAATTACATATTAATTTAAATTTATTTTAATGTTAATTTTATTAAATATAAAAAAAATATTTTTTTTTATTTTTTAAATATAATATTTAAAAATAATAATTTTTTTCTAATATTTAATAAGTGGAAAATTAAAAAAACCTAAATTTATTTTTATTAATATAAATATAAAAGAATAAACATAATATTATAATTCTATTCAATGACGTGTAATCCATCTCCCCTCTATTGGAGTCATAGAAAATACCAAATCTTACCCACATAAAGTATGTGACGTGTCATCATTTGGTGGAGTGGCTTTTGTGTTGTCATTATTAGACTTTTATGATTCCCCTTCCTTTCATTATTGTGTTTATCATTGCCCTTATCACTTTTTTTTTTCATTTTTATAATTTCCTTTTCACAAAATTTTCTTGTTGATGTGAAAGATTGTGGTTACTAAATAAATGTTTTTGGAATTTATTGAATGGCCTAGTTTTTCAATATATTTTTATTAGTTGTAGGCTACTCATCGATTGATGCTTGCAAGATATGTAGATGACTTGTGGATGATGTATGGTACTATGTTTGGTTTTACCCGTGTTTTATATTAGTTATGTTTGTGAATTTTAGACCAAATTAATGTTATATGTTAACTATTCTACAACAAATTCATATTGTTTCAACATTGGCATATGTATAATCATTGTAGTTGGTGTGTTGGCTCTAATAAGCATCTAGATTTAGATAATCCACCATGAACATGTGTGAAAAATACATTATGTTTTGCTATGATGAGTAGGTGGTTGATGAGTAAGTGGTTGTGGATGCCACCCACTAAGCATGCCATCCATTGCAAACCTTGTATCTTTGTGGAATTTGAGTATGAGGCTGCCATAGGGAGCAATGATGATATCAATGGTTTCACAATGAGTTCCTACTTCAACTACAACTCTAGACTTCTCCTTTGTATGGAAAACAATGTCCATTGACATATGTTGAACACCTCAAGATAAACACTCATACATAATCAAAGATCAAGACATTTAGGCAATAATTAATGCATAATTTTTTTTACATGAACATCTCTTAGTTCGATCATTTGTATGGTAATAGAGCACTTCAAGGGTGAGATGTTGTAGTATACCTAGGGAGGTAATATGGGGTACCTAGAGAGGTATCCAATGCGAATGTGGTTATGTACTATTAGTGTAATTCATTCAATACATGAGAATGTGGTTATGTATTATTAGTGGAAGTCATTCAATGTAAGGTGGACTAGGTCCACTATATTAAATAAGGTCCACTATGGTAGTTAGATATAATAAATGTGAGAAGACTCTCTAGAAGGTTCCTATGAGATAGATATAACTATATAAATAAGTGTAAGCATTGTAATGGAGCATAGTGAAGAATATTGTTATTATAGCAAGCAAATATTGCTTGAGGAGTGCATTCCTTCCATAAGGAATAATATATGGTGTTACCCTACCTCAGGGGTTTTGACTATTTCTTGTGTTGGATATTAAGTGAATGTTTTGGTTTATTCTTGTTGATATTGTGTGTTTATTTTGAGATTTATCTTCAGATCTATTTAGGTACTTAACAATTGGTATCATAGCACTTTCCTTGGCCAAAGAAGGGAATAATTTTTGGCTCTTTTTGCAAAAACAAAATTCTAGGGAAAAAGAAGGAGATGCAATTCAGGTTCATATCTGAAGCTTTCTAAGTTGAATTTGACAAAAAAATTGGATATTTGAATTCCTCTCAAAAAATAACCTAATTTAAAAAAAAAAACGGCTAAAATGGAGTCTGGGAAGTGAAGTTATTAACATTTTAAATTCGACAGTTTTTCAGGATTTTTCCAGAAAAAGCCGCGCGATTCACACATTAAGTTATAGTTCTATTTTTGGGGTTTTCATAGAAAGATGTATTTTATAAGAAATTCAAATGGCCCCAATATTGAAGAAGTTATAAAACATAGGATGTCATTTAATAAATAGCTTTGGAAAGTGATGATAAATTTGTGTTTACAAGGTGATGCAACCATTTGGTGGAATTCACTTAACTATAGCAAAATGATGGCACTCTCTGATGAAGAATTTGAAAAATTCCTTTTAGAAAAATTGTCTTATGCCAAAAGTAAAGAAATAAGCAAGGGTTTATTTTCTTGTGGCAATTCTATATTATAGGTTCATGGTTGTATTCATAAAGAAAATATCATTGTTTATATTAACCCTAGTTGCCTGCATAATTTTATCAATGTTCAGTTGGTAAATAGATTGCAAGTTCCTGCAAAGATTGTTCAAAGCACACAGGTTGAGGGTGAAAATGTTCAAATTTTTAAAGATTTAAAGATCACCATGGAAAAATATGTGTTGCATTTAAATTTTTATGTTATGGATATGGATTAAGTGGATATTGTTTTGGGATATCCTTGGATGGAATCAGTTGATACAATTAATATTAATGTGCAAAAGAAATTTCTAAAGCTTTGGTACAAGGAAAAGAAAATTACATTGCAGGATGTGTCTCTTAGTAAGAAAGATGGGCCCATGGTGTCTAACAAAGAAGTTATTGTAGAGTCTGAAGTTGAATTAGAGGTAGAGTCTACTGAAGGATATGAAGAAAAGCCATAAGAAGGACAGAATAATGAAGCAAAGGAGGTCATTGACTCAAAGGCACAATGTGTTACATATTTGAAGAAAAAAGAAAAAATTCCTACAGTTGTTGTATATCACCATCCACATCATATAGAGAAACAATGGTCATCAGGGAAAGGGCGTGAGCTTCAACACATTTATGCACCAGCAGGGCACCAGAAAGGAAACCGAGCAAGAGGTGCATGGAAGACTATTGACACTGCAGGAAGACATCCAACTAGTGAAACAATCCCATTTAAACCCCGACATGATGCAGAGAAAGATCAGGGTGGAAAGGCAACATATGGACATCGCGTTTAACTTCCATTAGGATGTATGGATGATTGTACTTGGTACTAGTTGGCTACATTGCTTAGTCGGTCATATTGTATGGTTTCTTCACATGTTTTGAGGATGAAACATGTGAAGGGGGATGGAATGTAGTATACCTAGGGAGGTAATATGGGGTACCTAGGGAGGTACCCAATGGGAATGTGGTTATGTACTATTAGCGGAATTCATTCAATACATGAGAATGTGGTTATGTATTATTAGTGAAATCCATTCAATATAAGGTGGACTATGTCCACTATATTAAATAAGGCCCATTATAGTATTTAGATATAATAAATGTGAGAAGACTCTCTAGAAGGTTCCTAATCCAAAAAAAGATCCAGAGAAGACTAAGAACAACTTATAAATCGCATAAGCAACTCATGAAGCTCAAAATGGCCTCAACAAATAGAGAAATGGAAAAAATTCAAATTTCTCAAAATTGAGTGAAAATGACATCATCACAAAGAGCACGTCACAAGCTTTCCAATGACGCAAACGACTTGTCAAACGGAGTCACGGATCGAAATATATTCACGGTCAAATTTTGGCCAACCTAGCTCAATCGACAGGGGGATGAGTCTACATCCGTACTTTTGATGTCAGCATCAATATAGATGATGTCATCATCCATACAACATATGTGGCATGCACAAGAGGCGACATGTGTCATGTTGATGTCATCATGGTGAAGTGGCAGCACCAGAGGATGCCACGTGTCACTCATATTTGGCATTTCTGGGTCATTTTGTGGACTAGTAAAATTGTGCCACGTGGCAGTTCATACAGCCACGTGGCAAGTCGTACAATGACATGGAAGATGATGTGGTAGGATGCATTGGAAAACAATATGCTAATGTAGCATGGTGATTGTATAGTGGTTGACGTGGCCCAATGGTTGGCTGCCACGTGGCAGTGGGAAAATGCCCAATGACAACCCGAGAATGATTTTTCAAAAAAAAAATATGTAAAAGATTTGGTGGGTTCACCAAATCTGGCGGGACCCCGCCAAATATGGAACTCGACCGACATCTAGAACCATCGCTAAGTTTGGTGGAATGAACAATTTTAAATATATATATATATATATATATATATATATATATTACAACCGACAAGCCAAAAGGGGAGGCACGCGGGCTCGACCCCGGGACCTCCCCCTCTATACACACCTTAACATATTTTCCACAACCACTAGGTCAATGGCCTTACATTGTTTACATCGCCAACTTTTTTATTTAAAAAGTGAATATGCCCAGTGCTAGAAGGAGGGGCATGTGAGGGTACAGACCGACACATATTTCAAGATGTTTTTCATCATTTATTGCAGACTGCAAGGAACAGAAATCGAGATAGAGTTTATCTTGGTCCTGGGAGTGCCAGAGTTGGATCGAAGTGTGGAGACAATCATTTTTGGGTAATTTGACACCACGAATTCAATGGTGTTGTCTGTTTTCTGATCTAAGCAAAACTTCTACAACTTGATTTCAGAATGAGGTATACTTATGTATTTTGCCAAATTATTTTGTTAAGCTAATAAAAAGGCCTACCCATTTGAGAGAAGGACCCAAAGACACAGTCCAACAGGGACGAACTCCGTTATCAAGTCTTTTTGTTCATATTTGATGCTTATGTCCCTTCATTATTGAGCTTTTCTTTCTTTAATGGTGCACTTCAATTTATTCTCATTTAATGAAATTCTTTCTAAGTCACTTCGATGAAAAGATCCTAGATCGTGTGGGTATCAGAGCAGTCGTCTTTGACTTGAATTGTTGAGTGTGAATGCTTACTAGGGCCACGCATAAATAGGGTGAAGGAACTCTTAAGACTTTCAATCCCAAAGTTGGTTGTGCATCCCGAAGGAAGAAAATGGCAAAAGAGGACAAGCGTGATGAAATGGATGAAAACTTCCATATGGTCTTTTATCGCATGTCTGAAATGGTCGAACAAATGTATGGAGACTACGAGAAGAGGATGAAGAAGAAAGGGAAGAAAAATGAAGCACATGTTGATGTCAGATGATGATGCTTCGATAAATCAAGGGGTTGGAGGAGACCCTCCTGATCCTCCATCTTCACCATCAAGTTCTAGTTCTTCTTCCTCTGAGCATTCTCATCATCCTCATCATTCTAGCCATAAATCCTCTTTTAAGAAACCATTATTAAATCTTGATGTAAAGTTTTCTTTACCTATGTTTAATGGAGATGTTAATCTTGAAAAGCTAGATAATTGGATCCGACAGGTTGAAGTATATTGTCATGTTTAAGATATTTATGAAGTGGAAGTTAAAGTGCAACTGGATTCTCTTCAGTTGGAAGTCACCGTTCTCGTATGGTGGGAGAGAAAACTCCAATACATAAGTAAGTGTTGTAATCTTCTTTCCTCATGGTCAGAATTTAAATCAGCGATAAGGAAGCAATTTTATCCATTGGGTTATTTACATAAAGAAATGATGGAATGGAAAACTTTAAAACAAAGTAAAGGTCAAATTGTACAAATTTTCACAAAAGAATTTAGGAAGAAATCTCTTGCATTAAACATTCCTTTGGATTCTTATGAAACTTTAATGAAGTATATTGGCGCACTTCACAGTTATATTCATCATACATTTCTCTTGTTTAACCCCACTAGTCTTGATGAAGTTTGTGTGCAAACCACTCACCTTGAGAATAGGGGAAATCATGTTCAAGAAGATCCCACAAAGAAACCTTCCAATCTCCCACATAAGCCATTTAAGAAGTTTAAAAGGAAGGAAAAGAAGACCGCCACAGTGACAAGAGAAGGAGGAAATCCATCTTGCACTCATTGCAAGAAAAGTGGTCACGATGATGAACAATGTTGGAAACTACATCCAGATAAGAGACCGAAACAGTTCAGTGGAAAGGGGAGGAAAAAAACCATTTCTATAGTGCAACAAGATCTTGGTTCTGATTCAGAAGATGAAGGAAAGATCACAGTGGTTGGAGTACAAGGTAAAGATTCCCTTCATGCTAGTTCAAATTTCAATAATGAATCTCATGATGATGAATGAAAGAGGAATGGATTATTTCACATAAGAGATGTATCTAAGCACACTAAGATAGATACATTATTTGATCTAGGTTCCTAAGTAGACTTGATATCTGAAGCACTTGTCAAAAAGATGGTTCTTGAAACGAAATCACATCCAAAGCCTTATCCTCTTGGTTGGGTATGTGATAAAGAAAAAATGAATCTCACCAAACAGTGTAGGGTCATATTTGTTATTGCTTCAAAATTGATTGATGAAGTGGATTTGGATGTTGTGTCACTTGATATATGTGGCATAGTGTTTGGGAGTCCTTATCTTTATGATAGAAAATCAGTCTTCTTTTGTCATGAGAAAAAATACCACCTTACTAAGGGGGGAGTGGAATATAGTGTTAGATCTCACAACATGAGGGTAAACACAACACTTGTTATCTTGTTAGTGCAGGACAAATGAAGAGACTCATAAACACTAATAAGAGATATGTACTCATGGTCATAAGGGAGAAATATGTTGGAACATCCGACGCTTTCCAAGGGTGTGATCCTTCTCATAAGAAATAATTAATTGATATTATTTCTAAGCATGATGATATTTTCCAGGAACTAGATGGATTACCTCCTAAGAGGGAAATCCAACATGAGATACATATTCAAAAACCCTTTGAGAACGAGACAGATGCCAATGGATATGCCATGGGTGCAGTATTGGTGCAATATCATAAGACTATCTATTACCACTATGAAACTTTTAACCAATCTGTTGTTAACTATCCTACATATGATAAAGAGTTGTATCCATTAGTTCAAAGCGTAAAGAAATGGAAGAATTTCTTGTTAGGGAAGAAGACAATCATACATACAGATCACTAACCCTTACATTATCTCCAAGCAAAAACCAAACTACAACAATATCGACACTACAGATGGATGAGTTTTCTACAACAATTTCATTTGGTAATCAAGTACAAAAAGGGTACAAGTAACAAGGTAGCTGATATGATTTCTAGACCTCCTATYRCTACTTCTATTATTTTGAAGAATACTTCTTTATCTCATGATAGTTATGTGGAACAATATGCCATTGATGAATATTTTAAAGAAGTATATAAGAATCYAACCCATGGTGCAYAGGTAGATAATTATTGTTTGCAGGGAAAACTACTCTACCATCTTGTAAAGATATGTATTCCTACAAGTGAACGAGTTGATGTAATACGAGAAGCTCACACTTCTCTTGTGTCTGGGCATTTTTGGGTAGGAAAAACTATGGCTCATTTGTAGAGGTTTTGTTACTGGACTCAAATGAAAGCAATTGTAACTAAATATGTAAAGGGGTGTGTGATGTGTTCTACTTACCACTGGGGATATAATCACCACTACCTATTCCATCCCATCCATGGGAAATAATATCCATGTATTTTGTGGGGGGTTTACCAATGTCGAAAGGGGGTCATGACTATTTGTATGTTGTAGTGGATAGGTTCAGAAAGATGTGTATCTTAATGCCATGTAAAAAGAAGATCATTACTGAGCAGACTATTAATATCTTCTTTCATTATGTTTGGGTTCACTTTGGGTTACCCAGATCCATTATCTTGGATCGAGATACTCGATTCCTTGGGTATTTTTGGACAAGATTTTGGAGAATGATGGACACCAAGTTGAAGAGGAGCACTACTTTCCATCCACAGACTGACAAACAGACAAAGGTTTTAAACTGAACAGTGGTACTTTTTCTTCGAGGTTACTGCAACAAGCATCCCAAGTTATGGGATGAATAGATACCCTATGTACAACATGCTTACAACCGAGCCTTACATTCCTCCATTCAGTGTTCGCCTTTTGAGACATGTTTTGGGTACCTACCTAAAGTTCCTTTGGACTTGATGTATGGGACAGATGTCGATTAAAATGAAGAAAGAAAAGAAGACAAAGCCCACAAGTTCATCCAGAGGATCCAATAGATACACAAAGAAGTCAGGGAACAGTTGGAGAAAATTCAAGCACAATATAAACCTTGGAATAACAAACACAAGGTTGATCACCAGTTCCAGGTTGGAGACTGGGTATGACTTCACATCAGCAAGAAGAGATTGAAGGGTGAAGGAAAGAAAATCTAGCCCATTCATTATGGACCCTTCACTATTTTGGAGAAAAGTGGTACCAATGCTTTTCATCTAGATCTTCCACCTTATATGCAAATTTAATCAATTGTAAATGTGGAGAACTTGAAACTTTTTTAGCCTCCCATCATTATGGATCAGGATGAGGAAGTTTCAATACCTTCAGTGGATGAGTTTGCTCCTCAGTACTTGGATGAATTAAAGGAAGATATCATCCTGGACAGAAGGACGAGGACTTCATGCAAGGGTGATGTTGATTAAATTCGAGTAGGTTTAAAGGGCATACATCCAAGCAAGGCAAATTGGATTTAGAAGGACAAGGTGAGGGAACTCTTCCCTCAATTATCTGTTGATTGATGAAATCTTTAGGTGGTCCAAAAATCTCTCGGTGGGAAGGCGTGGTCCAAAAAAGGATCCAGAGAAGACTAAGGAAAACTTAGAACTCATAGAAGCAACTTAGGAAGCTCAGAATGGCCTCAACAGACAGAAAAAGGGAAAAAATTAAAATTTCTCAAAACTCAATGAAAATGATATCATCACGAAGAGCGCATCACAATATTTCCAACGAAGAAAATGTCTTATCAAACATATTTACGGATTGAAATATATTCGTGGTCAAAGTTTGGTCAACCTAGCTCAGTCAACAGAGGGATGAGTCAACATCCGTACTGTTGACGTCAAAATTAGTACATATGATGTAAGCATATGTACAACATACATGGCATGTGCAGGAGGTGACACGTGCCATGCTGACATCAACATAGTGAAGTGGAAACACCAGAGGCTACCACATGTGACTCATATTTGGCATTTTTGGGTCATTTTGTGGACTAGTAAAATTACGCCACGAGGCAGTGGGAAAATGCCCAATGGCAACCCGAGAATGGATTTTCAAAAAAAATATATGTAAAATATTTGGCGGGTTCGCCAAATTTGGCGGGACCCCACCAAATCTGGCACCCGACCGATATCTAGAACCATCGCTAAGTTTGGCGGAATGAACAAGTTTATATATATATATATATATACATGTTACAACCGACAAGACAAAAGGGGATGCTCGCGGGCTCGACCCTGGGACCTCCCCCTCTATACACACCTTAACATATGCTCCACAACCACTAGGCCAACGGACTTACATTATTTACATCACCGATTTTTTTATTTAAAAAGTGAATTCGCCCAGTGCTGGAAGGAGGGGCATGTGAGGGTACGGACCAACACTGATTTCCAAATTTTTTTCAACATTTATTACAGGTTGTAGGGCATGGAAACCGAGACTGAGTTTCTCTTGGGCCTGGGAGTGCCAGAGTTGGATCGAAGTGTGGAGACAATCATTTTTGGGTAATTTGAAGCCAAAAATTCAATGGTGTTGTTTGTTTTATGATTTGAGAAAAACTTTTGTAGCTTGATTTCAGAATGAGGTATACTTATGTATTTTGCCAAATTATTTTGCTGAGCTAATAAAAAGGCCTACCCATTCGAGAGCAGGACCCGGAGATGTAGTCCACCAGGGACGGATTCCATTATCAAGTTTTTGTGTTCAGATTTGATTCTTATGCCTCTTCATTATTGAGCTTTTCGTTCTTTAATGGTGCACTTTAATTTATGCTCATTTAATGCAATTCTTTATAAGTCACTTTGATGAAAAGATCCTGGATCAGTTCCTAGGAGATGGAGAGAGCTATATAAAGAAGTGTAATCATTGTAGTGAAGCATAGTGAAGAATATTGTTATTGTAGAAAGCAAGTATTGCTTGAGGAGTGCATTCATTCCATAAGGAATAATGTATGGTGTTACCCTACCTCAAGGGTTTTGACTATTTCTTGTGTTGGATATAAGTGAATGTTTTGGTTTATTCTTATTGATATTGTAGGTTTAATTTGAGATTTATCTTTAGATATATTGACATACTTAACAAATGTTCCTAAAGAATTTTATGAATGAAGTGCATGTGTAATTCAATGTGTTTGTTGCACTTATGTTGAACTAGTTCCTTTTTGAGTTGAATGACACTAAATGTCATGATAGCAAGACTTTGATAGAATAATGAATGAATTATTTTTTTCCTTAATGGTGAATTATAATTGGGATCTAGTCTCTCTTTACAAATTAATAAAACTTGTCAAGAGCAAATGGATTTATAGGACTAAGTATGCAACAAATGGCAGTGTTGAGAGATGTAAGACCTAGTTAGTCACCAAAGGATTTTCATAGGTTGAAGGCATTGATTACACTGAAACCCTTGTAGACAAAATGAATTCCATATGCCTTGTCCTTGCTCTTGTTGCCTCATATTGATAGGAGGCCCATCAAATGGATGTGAAATCCACCTTCTTGCATGGGGATTTGAAAGAATAAATTTAGATGGAACAACATCTTGGATTTGTTTAGAGTGACTCCAATCTTGTTTGTCACCTCAAGAAATCCCTCTAAGGTCTCAACCAAACTCCTTGAGCTTTGAATGTAAACATGGACTGGTTCCTTCTTGACTTTAGTTTTTCTAGATGCCACTTTGACCTCATTGCCTATACCAAGTGAGTAAGTGACCATATTCTCATATGTGTACTTTATGTTGATGATCTTAACTCAATGGTATTGTTGACCAAAATTTGGTCATCTATATATTTCCCACTCATTGGATTCATAAAATCCTTGATATCAAAAGAATACATTTCTGAACTTTTACAAGTTCATTCTACAACCCTCAGTGTCAGCTTCGCCAACATTTTTCGGATCCGAAATCTGTTTCCATATGCTTAAGTTATTCAAGATCTGGCCCAGATATCCAATTTTGAAGAATCTTTCTAAGTATTATGTTCTTCTATATTTTTTCAAATTTTGGCTAAGTATTCTCATCAATTATTTCCCTCACCTTCCATCTCCACACTTAACCTTTTTTCTATTTTCACCACTCTTCTCCATATGCTCCACTAGTCTCTACACTTAGACGTTTTTGGGACTCTTCCTTAATATCCTCATTGGGTTCATGGGTTGGTGGAATCATACATTCCCTTATATTCTCACACTCCCTCACTTGCCAACCCACTATATACAGATTAGACTCTCTACCTCCAATGCCTACATTTCTCCCCTTACCTCCCTTCTCATTCATAAATTTAACACTTAGAATGTTTTATGAATTCATAGGTTCACGGGTTAGGAGACCTTCATCTCCATACACTTTCTCATGTCATAATTCCACTACTACACTTAGCCAAATTTCAATTGCGAGGGTTCGTAGGTTAAAGTCCTCATCCTCTGAGTTTCGTAACCCTCACTTTGCACCCTAGGTTATGTGATCTACATTTTGACCATCAGAATTTTCACGGGTGCCGACCTCCAAAGTATTTCATTTCTCCTGCATACAAGTCCGACCGACCTCTTTTCAACACTTATCTTATTTTTGATCATTCATAACTGCTAGTTCACGGGTTCATGAAAAACTCCATATTCAAAATTGTTCTAGTCCATCCCTGCCATCTTCGTGCTTTTCCCAATATGAATTAAGTATGGTTTAATGATAATAAATGATCATGCAGGATCTGAAAATATCTCCATTAACAACTAAGGGATCGAGGATATTTCTCATTAAATTGTATTAAAGCACTATTTTCCAAAGGTTATATTATTGTCATCTATCTGAAAAAAAGCATTTCAAGTTATTATCTAGCTGAAAGATTACTCTCATAAACCTATGGTAGCAATAGCTAGACAATAGTTCTTTGGTGATACTCTAAATATTTTTGGTCATGGAGACCAGAACTTTTAGTGGTCCAGAGCATATTCATATTACTCCTCTCTTCCTGCACAGAAAGACGTAATATGGGCATCAACAATTGCTCATGTAGGATGTGTCCCTGAGGTCTTTGACTATAAAGAGATTTTTGCATGGTGCTTGGAGTAGTACATGTTGAGCCATAGGATTATACAACTCCAAGGTCATTCTTCGGTGTCCCTTTCACTGAAAGTCTTTTTCTTGATGTTGAAGCTCCTAGAGCCGACACTTACCTTCAAAGGAGAAGATTGTAGAGATTTATTGAAGAGAAATAAAAATGGCCTTGACCTCTTGCCTGAATATTTGGAGAATCTAGAGTCTATTCCAAAAGACATAACCAGAATTCAGGTCATCTCCTTTCAAAACCCCTTTTGGGAAATCGCATGGTTGTTTACCAGGTTGACATGCCAGGAAAACACTGCTACCATTTCTCGCATGATTCTTTATATTTATATTTTATAGTAAAAGAACAAGCGATCTTTGACTGGGGAAAATTGATTTCTATCGAAATATCATCCTAGTTAAAACACTTCAAAAAGGATAAAAAATTCTTTATTGAATCATATCTGATATTCACTATAGTGTATTGTTGTCAATTCCCAAAATTGACCATAAGTAAGAGAGTGAATTGTGAAACATATTTGGTTAACTTTTGGTATCAGGCATTATGGAGACATAATACCCCTTTATATTTTTATGAAGTCTATAATGATTTTGTTTCAGTCTTTAAGAGGTTGTTGTTGGGAGAGAATACTTCAAGGATATCTGACCAGGCTAAAAAAATTCTAGAGAAAAGAGGAATGATGGAACAAATGGATAATCACAATGTCATAAGGATATTATGTTCCAAAAAAAATCTTTCTTTTCTCCCATATCATGTATCTGATAAATTATTCATTACAGAGGTGGCAACGCAATACAATTTCTAGCTGCATTTTTTCCATGAAAAAAAAGGAAAAATCAATTCATCCCCTTGCCATGGAAGATTGGAGATCCAATATTCAGAAACATAAATAAAATTGACGAGTTTGTGAATCACTTCGACAATGTAAATCTAAAGTATGCTGAAAAAATAAAGGGGTTTGATCCTAGCAAAATATTTGTGAAACATATGTTGTAAGTAGGATTCAACAAATTGTTCATTCATACTATATTGAATGAAGAAAAATATAACACCCAAAGCACTCTTTTACATAATGTTGACAACTTAGAAACAATACTCAGTACTAACGAGTTTTATAAGAAAAAAGGAAAGGGTCCCAGTGAAAGGAGTGCCTAATCTCTAGTTATTACTCCGAAAACTACCACATATGAGAGTAATGCTCCAATGGCTCACCCAATTAGGAATATTTCCAATAGTAGTTCAAGCAGTGGAGGAGAGAAGAACCCCCCCCCGCGGGAAAAAATGAGAGCTCACATAAGCTCTCCGTGAGAAAAAAGAGGAGGAATGCAGTGCAAGATAAAGAAGACAATCTCATAGAAAACGATAGCAATAGCTTCTCTCTTTAAGACATGGATCTCGAGGTAGATATTGAGAAAATGTTTCCCACAATTGATTAGCTGGGAAATATGGCCCAACAAAATTCATCATTAGAGATCGTTGCAAATGAGACCTTTAGTGAAGAAGAGTCATTTACTTTCCAAAGTGTTGTTTTTGATAAGGAATCTAAAAAAATGATTGTAGAAAGAGGTGATCAAGAAAATAAGAAGGGAAAATCTTGTTGAGAGCTTGATCTGAAATATATGTGGCCGTACCAAATCTATAAAATTCATAGATAAATTGGGGATGATCTTGATGATTCTATTGATGGTCTGGAAGCATAAAATACTAAGTTAAAATAAATGATTAGAGATTTGGAAAATGCCTTGATGCCTCTTCCAATCCTTACAAGTGTTTTTTCAATGGTCAAACCAACCACACCCTCCATTAAATTGAAAGGATCTTCAAGTATACTCATAGTGGTCTAGAGTTATGTAGAAAATAATATTAAGAAGAGAATTTCACTAATAACAGAAGCGTGAGAAGTATCAAAAAATATTGTTTCTTTTGGCTCAAGGGCACACACGTTTCATGAATATTTGCAAGTTGATTTGAAGAACGAAGAAGGTTATTTTGATTTTGTTTCACCATTTGGAATTAAAATCTCATACATGAAAGAACTAAGAAGAAGAGAGGAGGACATTCCTTCCCCAAGTCGAATAGAACAACTAAATGTTTGCTAGAAGGAAAAGATTAAGAATTTGAGTAACATTTTTCAAGCATGTAGTGAAGCCATACTAAAAAAGGAATAATTTTTCAAAAGGCTCACGAATATAGACCCAGTAGGAGGTAGTAACAAGGTACAATACCCTAAATTAATTCTCAACTCAATGTTTCTAACAAAGCAACAATTTGACGAACAATTTGAGATATTTAAGGGTTTATCAGGTGAAAATGTTTTATAGCATACTTGAATATAATGAAGAAGAAATAGACAATTGGCTAGTGGATTATTCCGTGAAAAGCCAAGATATTGAGGAAGCGATACATGGTATTTATATTAACTTAAGAGATTTGGAAGGTGAATTATTCAACATTAAAATCATACATGATATAAACGTCGCACCAATGAAAAACTACATTGAAGATTGGTTCAAAAAAGCAATTGACAAATTAACCAACGAAGATTGGTTCAAAGAAACAATTGAGATGGTTCCTATAACTTTCAATGAAGACAATAAAAGGAAAAAAACAAGCAAGTAACAACAGGGAGAGACCATCATATTACGTTTATGTTGATCACATCTTTCTTTCTTTATCAGTTCTTTCATCCAGTTACTCTGCTTCTTTGACTAGAAAGATTTAATTGAAATCTGATAACTTCTCCCTATCTTCTTTTCAGGTCTTTCTACTCTGTTGTTGCCCGCCATCCTCCTTCTCCAACTTACTTCTTGTTTTTATTTTCTTTATGGTCCATGGGATCCTCAATCACAGTCCTAAGGACAAAACCATTTAAATTTCAAGGCTTTGTAACAGACTATATATCTTTCAAAAATCCCAAGAGAACTATTTTGGGATCAGTTTTGACTGTACTTTGTAACTCTGAGTTTTGAGTATAAAGTATTTGAGATTGATCTATCATTATATTTATTTGAGCTCCCCATGTGTTTACTCTGTTAAAAATCTCTTATTCGTGCAGACCATCTTCTTTTATTTTATGTGATCATAAATCTTTAGTTTAACTATGATGGATGTGAGGAAATGTTGTTTATATTTTTCAAATATATGATGTGTGCAACTCCTGGTCATCTCTCAGGAAATCCTTTTTGAAAACAAAAAGATTTTATTTTACTACAATTTTTATCTTTATTTGAATATCACGATGAGATTTTTCAAAGTCCTACATTACTGTCAAAATTTAGAATCCCAAGAAACTCTTGAAATTAAAGAGGAGTACCACCTCTATAAAAACACAGAGGGATTTGCATCCCTATGAGGTTGTCGTTTCATTCCTAATTGATTCAAGAGTCAACATTTTTGGCGACCATACTGGGGACCGATTTATTTTCAAGATATTTGAGGAACTAGAAATCTCCATGGCTCAAAGTTTCGAGAAGAATATTCAAGAAAATTATTGCTTATTTTAAGCATGGCTCACCTTTTTTGTAATTTCAGAAAGAAACAAGAAGCACCAAAGATTTGAGAGAATGAAATCCCTAGAAACTCCATTGAAAAGATTAAAAATGAAGGGTTTCATTCATGTATTAATGCTTCTTTATATTCTTCATCAATCCCATCAATGGCTTTGCAAGACTCAACAAAAGAGAGAAATACTCAAAGACGGAGGCAATTTCACAATACCCCTTTAAATATACCAGAAATAGACTTTCAAATGCCCAATATTCCTATTGAATTTTTTCTACATTATTTGGGGATGCTTCAGAAGATGCAGAGCAACATTTGATTAATTTTAAAGGTACATGTTATGATTTCAATCTCACTGAAGACAATGTTACATGTAGATTATTCTTACAAACTCTACGAGGGAATGCTCTTGAATGGTATAGTTCATTACTTCCTAACTGCATTACCAGCTGGGATGTGTTAGAAGATTCATTTGCAGAAAAGTTTATCCCAAAAGTGCATTCATATGTTTTTAAATGTTGTTTCCCACCCATCCTCTCCCCTATGGAAGAAAGATAATGAAGTGACCAATTTTGAAGTATAATCTAATCAAAGATGAATGAAATTTCTAAGTCAAGTCATGTTGCTGAAGATGAATATGAAAATGTCAAATTACAAGAAGAAAATTTCAGCCCCCTATATACTCCATGTGAAGATATTTCAAGAAACAAATTTGAAAATGAAATTGAGGAGCCTCCACCAAATACACAAGAATATTTCATCCTTGTAATAGATGATGAAACATCACAAGAGAACTTGCAACAAGAAGAATTGATGGAAGAAATGAATCTTGTGAAGAATGATGAACAAGATCACCTTTACAAGAAAGAAAAATCTTTTCAAGATATTGTTGACGAATCAAGAACCTTGGAAGTGGTTGTAAATAAAGAAAGTGATGACTTCATTCTTATGTTGAAAACTCCTCATCCAAGCATTGATTTTATTGAATTATGGTTCCAAATCATTGTTGTCCAAACAATGAAATCAAATATTCACCATAAATGGTATAATTTTTCTCCAGTATATATTGAGAGTGCCCCCTGACTCATTGGTACAAGTCCCAACATATCTCATAATTTTGGAGTTCATTCCACAAATCAGATCTATGATTGAATGGATCCATTGGAAATATTCCTACACCTAAGGTGCCCCTTTATTTCAAGTAAGTTAGGGTAGATAGATCATGTATATACATAGTTTATTTCTTCAGTCGAAGTTTTTCACAATAAAGCAATTGATAAGTGGATGTTGAAATTTGAATATGACTCCATAGCCCAATGGAGAGGGTAATTGGTCTTGAGATTCTGGAATTCCCAACAACCCATAGGGGGTCACTGTCCCAGAGTTGGAGCCAGTTGTTGACCAAAATTTGGTCATCTATATTTTCCCACTCCTCGGATTCATAAAATCCTTGATATAAAAAGAATATATTTTTGAACGTTTACAAGTTCATTCTATAGCCCTCAGTGTTAGCTTCGCCACACATTTTTCGGATCAGAAATCCATCTTTGCATGCTTAAGTTATTCAAGATCTGGTCTAGAGATCCAATTTTGAAGAATCTTTCTAAGTATTATGTTCTTCTATCTTTTTCTGAATTTTGGATAATTATTCTCATCACTTATTTCCCTCACCTTCCATATCCAGACTTATCCTTTTTTCTCTTTTCACCACTCTTCTCCATATGCTCCACTAGTCTCTACACTTAGACGTTTTTGGGAATCTTCCTCCATATCCTCATTGGGTTCATGGGTTAGTGGAATCATACATTCCCTTATCATCTCACAATCCCTCGCTTGCCTACCTGCTATCTACATATTACACTCTCTACCTCCAACTCCTATATTTCTCCTCTTACCTCCCTATTGAGGGGTTTGATATCCATTTAACTCAACAACATGAACCAAACCCACTTAAGAGGCCCAATTAGACTCGTAAGTGTTTGATGAGTGGTAAGTTTCTCTAGATTCATGATCTGGATGGAATTTATCGATGGGATTTAATAGTGATTGATGGATATGTCTTTTCTTGAAACCTTTCCTCGAGCTACATAGTTCTCTTTTTGATTCTTTTCTAATATTTATAACAAAAATATGATAGAGCTTAAACTAAATGGCAGAGGGAAGTTGAATTTTTTGTTGGGGGGAAGGATGGGTTTTAGGATAACCTTTATACCTTAGCATGCAGGTGAAGATGATCTAAACTAATTAAAACTAGAATTAATACCATTTTGATTAGTGATCATTCAACATTTTCTGAGATAACATTTACAGAAAGGAAATATACACATGACAAGAAGTTAGTGCAAGAAAAGTAATTTTCAATGCTCTATTATCAATCATAAGTTAACACAATTGATTTCTATTCATCAACTAGAATAAAAGAACCGTTACAAATTCATAAGATAACTTTAACTAACAGATACAATAACTCTTATTCAATACAACAACAAATATTGAATCCAAAGACAAAGATAACCCCCCTTGGTCCAATCACATTCATGCCTTAGATGAAAAAAGTGTCTCTGGTTCTAAACATAACTTCTTAATTAAAATAACTTGCACATAAATAGTTCTCTTACAAAATTTCAGAAAAAAAATCTTTCTCTCCAAAACCATCGACACCTGGGTCCAAGGTTGATGCCCTTATTTATAAAAAAAACTAAACTAAAAATAGCTATTAAAGTTGTGTTAAGTTAAGAAAACACCACGTGGTAGACTTTATCTATCTGTTCTCTTTGGATCATCTGGTGGTTTTATTGAAGTGGATTGTTCCTCTCGTACTCTGACCACTTGACGAAGAGATCTTCACATGTATTTTCATATGGAAATGTGTGTTGGTCCATAGGAGCACAGAGGACCTACTTTATCTCTATTGCATGTTCCTTGTACTTAATTAGCTTGACACTTAAACGTTGTAGGAATGCAAGAGATTTAATCATAGGTTCCATGAACTTCTTCACTTGACCTGGGATCATGCTTAGAATCTATGAAATCTTTGCTTCCCATGCCAGGTCTTTCTCTTCATGTCATTTAACTATGTCATGCAAATTGGTGAAATCCTCTGGTGGACCAAACTCTGGTAGGTCAATGTTCCTCATTTCCCAATTGATTTTCTCCCAACTTTTCTCACATGCTCCCCATCTTTCTTGCATTTTTCGTTGAGTTTCTTGGACCATGCTTACCCAGTTTTTAGCTTCCTTTCTTATTCGAGTGATGTTTCTATCCATCAATACTCAGATTTCATGCTCTTCTTTATCTCGAACCTTCTACACTTCGCAGATGTAGTATATTCGTTCTAAGGCTCGATGTTCATTTTCATACCATCGTTGCATGTATTTACAGGTTGCCAGCCCCATGAGGGTATCTTCTTGGAAATCAGCTATGAGAGCAGTGAATAGATCTCTTTCACTTGTGAATTGTGCATACATTTCTCAGAACTCACACTTCAAGAGTACCACCGCTTGTGTTGAATTTTGGTAGTACTCTGCTTGATGTCATATATGGTCTAGTTCTTTCTTCATGGAGGCCACCTCCCTTTCATACCTTTTTTCCATGTCTAAAGTGGCATCAATTATGGCCATCCATGCTCCGATTAGCTCAATCATCTTAGCACTTTCTGTATCAAACAACGTTTCCTCTGTGGTTATGAAAAGTGTGTTATTGAGCGTGAGATTCCTTTTCTTGATTGTTCTTCTCATCACAACTTTCCTTTTTCTATCATAAGAAATTCCGTGTATATCGATGACTTCATTTACTGGTTCCAGAATCTGTTGATCTCCCCAGGACAGAGTACTACCTCGGCTTCCTTTCGTATGGATATGTTCCATGGAAGGTTGTTTTAATTCCTTAGCAGGGGAGGTTTCTGCATGCTCTGGTGATTTGTCTTTCTACTGGTCCTCGTTGGCTACTGAAGTTTTTTTCCTAGTCGAGGAAGTAGGTGAAGGATCAACATTAGCTGGGAGTTCGACCGTTGAGATGTTGATTTTTGGCTCCCCTATTCCTTCTTCTTGTTCACCTCCATCCAAGTCGTTCTTAGCAATGTTACCATGAGGCTGTGTTCCTGGTTGATTGGGAAAAATAGTGTCAAGAGTGTTCCTAGACTCATGGTCGCCTTCCTGGGGGTTTGGGATCAAAACATTAGAAGCTGGAGAAGATGTTTCCCCTGGATCCTCCTCTTGTGTGATTGGTAGCGGGGTTATGTGTGAAGCTTTTGAACCTTCCTCATCGTCATATATGGTGATTAAATCTATGAGTAAAGTAGGCATAGCCATCCCACCTGCTGCTCTTGCTATCCTTTGTTGAGTTGTAGTATTCACTTGTGATACCGCTTGTGGTGACATAGGGCTAGGGTTTCCTTGCTAAACAATCTCCTCTGGTGGAATTGTCTCTGATCCATTTAACTCGTCCTCATGATTGCCTGTATCAACCGGGGTAATACTCAAGGTTTGTATCAAAGGGTTAAGTGGGAGATATTCCCCTAATATTTGCATATCTCTTCGGGCTTCTTCTAGTAACAGTATTCCCCTCCTTCATGCCTCTGTTGCTTTTACTGCTCTTTTCTCTTCTCTTACCCTTTTCTTGAGTTGTCTACTCTATTGTCTCAACTTACTCATCCATAATCATTGCTTTGAATTTGGTCATGTTTGGATTAGACCTTCTATGGAGCACTTCATCCTAGTCCTAGGCGCCCTTGGTTAAGATCTCATCTTGGAAGCTATCATGAGAATATGGCCAGCATGAGGACACCTGCGACACATGATGGAGTACCAGGCCTTTTGGATCATGCTTGAAAAAATGGCATGTGGGGAACCTATACTCAAGCTAACTCAATACCTCTTGTTTTTCCTGTGCAATGTCTTTTACCATGTAAAACCCGATATGAAAACCATAGGGTATGAATGCCCTTTTCTTGTCTCTTACCAGGGAGGCATTATAGCCTTCTAGAATGGTCTAGTAAAAAAATTATCCCAAAATAAGACGGTCTGGGACATGAATGGGGAGTAGGTGTGGTGCGCCAGTAGCCCCAAACACTCTGATATAAGTGTTTTTTTCTTCAAATCATCTTTTGGCCACCGCTGAAAGCCTTGGGAATTATTTTCTAAATATGATGAAGTTCAGTTGGGTTATGAACTCATTGCATATCAGGGCATAAAATTTATTGTACCTATTCTCTCACAAAATTTTGAAATAAACATACACGGGTAACTCAACAACATGCCATCTTAAATTCATACATGCAAAAACGTTTATTGCGAATATCACGTCCAACAGGTATGATTCCATGTGGAAAGATGGCGTTTCTCCATCCTTTGGTGTCTGGGAATGTAAGATGTTGGTGCTTAGTTGTTTGGAAATGATGGCTCCCAAGTTTAAACTGCTCCTGGAGATTGCCACGGTATATGCCAAGGGAATCCACACTTCTGAAAACTTAGAGAAATATTTTTCCACATATAATCAGAATATTAAAGACATTAAATACATATATGACCCTCTGAGGTTTACCATGTTATACCAACCATTTCTCTTGTTTGTGAACTTCTTATGTTCCTTCCACCATGAGGCCATTAACCTGATGGTGTCATGGAACTCATAAAATTTGACCACAAAATCTATATTTAGCCTTTCCTCTAGGTCTCTGAGCTTGTAGTATTTTTGGACATCTACTGGAAGAAAGACACCCACACATTTTCCCTGTTCATTATTGACTTTGAATTTTGTCGTGTCTGTGTGGTCAATCATCCATCCTAGGGTTTCAATGAAAGAAAAAACTGGGGTCCGACATGCCACCATGTGTAGACATGATCGCCTGATGTTTGGGAAAACCTGGTCATCCAACATCCTGATGTCTGGGTCACTATGGGATATAAAATTCGGGTAATCCTCCTGGTTGATTTTTTTAAACATATCTCCCCAATGTGGGAGCATTATTTTCAATCCGATGCTCACCTCTGTTTTGTTGAATGCTAGAGGTTGGGTTGGTAGAAGTGCGGATAATTTATTCTGTCTTTGACACAAAATCAAGATCCCTTGTAGTGCCTGGTGTAGACCCTTCACCGACCTCCTTTTATTTCATTTTGGGTGTTCTTGGTGAGCACCTGGTCATTGGCTTCCTTGGAGGAATTTTCTTGCAGAAAATACATTTTTTTATAGTGAGTCGCCAACCAACCTTAACAAGTGTTATCGATGCAATCGTAAGTGTGGAAATGATAAAGACAATGCTTACCTTTTCCTAACAAGATATTAACCTGGTTTTATTGGTAATAAAAGTCAGAGAGTGGGTTGTAACCTCCTTGATGCTTTCTCTCACTTCTTCGTCTACTTCGGGAGATAATAGATTTGAGAACAAAATACCTTGTTTGGGCATAAACCTTGAAAATTTAAACATAAAGCATGCTTACCTTGTTGCGTCAAGTTTTAAATTCAGGGGTGTAAATGTGGTCTGCACAATCTACCACAGAATCCACACCATGCTTCAGATTAAATGCAATGCTAGCTGGAGGGCCAGGAGCATATTGTTTCGCATTTCATCAGATAATTCAAATTTCAATTGTTGGCCGACGCATGGGATCATGGTGTAGGTTGCACACAAATTCAATTTGTTTATCAAAATGCAAAATTGTGTCTCATCTCAGCCGAAGGTGTCCCATCGAACTACCAAGCCTTTTCACATTTGCAAGAAACTAGTATAATTGGTATCGAGGATATGGAAGGATCACAGATCAACCAGGTTTGTCGGCATCGGTGGGTAAAAGGTTCGAACTAAAACGAGGAGTTCATTGTTCTAGAAATCAACCGTTATTTAATTCATGTATCGATGTTGACAGATCATCTTTGACGTTGTTTCGTTGGCGCCTCTACGAAAACATTCTGATGCTAACCTGAAACTGCCCCTCGATGTTGACATGGAGGTGTTGACATGGAAATATAGAAATGACATGGGGGACATCAAAAGATGATGTGGGTAATACCTGATCAATATAGACTGCATACACAGAAAAACATGTGGCGATTGATTTTATCAATTGGGCGTGAGGAGCGTTTCTTTTTCGGCGTCGGTGATTTTTGTTTTGACACAGGTTACCATTCCCTTTCTCCCTCTTCGTTGAAGATGATGGTGTATCGATGATTGACAATTTTTGATGCCTATGTTGACGGTTTAACTTTCGTATTCCGCCGATGCCGATGGTGCATCAATGATTTTTTAGAAAAAATATTTATAGGACAGAATCAACAATCAACATTCCCTTTCTTCCATTTTTTCGATGTTGATGATACATCAGTGATCGAATATTATCGTTTTTATGTGAGCATTTTACCTCTCGGATTTCACCGATACCAATGATAGGTGCGTGGCTCAAATTTTTAGTTGCGTACACTTAGTCTAAATGCCAAGTTTACTTGGAGAAAAGGTCAATATATTCAATAATTCCAAAACAAACCAAATGTGATGGATGATAAAAAATAACAACACATAAAACCCATTGATCCCTACACAACTGACTAAATTCAAAAAAGACAAAGTGGTACCCAAAATAAAATTCATAAAAAACTTTTAGGGTGTGTTGAGGGCTCAACACTCCCTTCCCCATTTAAACATTTAACACTTAGAATGTTTTATGAATTAATCTCCATCCACTTACTCATGTCATAAGTCTGCTACTAAACTTAGCCAATTTTCAATTGCGTGGTTTTGCGAGTTCAATTCCTCATCCTCTGAGTTTCGTAATCCTCACTTTGCACCCCAGGTTCTGTGATCTACAATTTGACCATCATAATTGTCGCGAGTTCCGACCTCCAAACTATTTCATTTCTCCTACATACAAGTCCGACTGGCCACTTTGCAACACTTAGCTTATTTTTTATCATTCATAACCACGGGTTCCTAGGTTGGTGGGTTCATGAAAAAATCCATATTCCAAATTGTTCTAGTCCATCCCTTCCATATTCATGCTTTTCCCAATATGAATTAAGTATGGTTTAATTCTAATAACTGATCATCAAGGCTCCGAAAAGATCATCATTAATAGAGAAGGGATCGAGGATATTTCTCATTAAATTGCATTAAAACACTATTTGCCAAAGGTTATATTATTGTCATCTCTCCAAAAAAATTCATTTCAAGTTATTATCCAGTTGAAAGAACACTCTTGTCAACCTATCGAAATAGTAGCTAGACAACAGTTCTTTGGTGATACTCTAAATATTTTTGGCCATGAAGACCAAAAATTTCAGTGATCCAGAGCATATTCATATTACTCCTCTCCTCCTATACAGAAAGATGTAATCTGATCCGGAATTGCTCACGTAGGATGTTTCCTTGAGGTATTTGATTGTAAATATCTTGTTGCATGGTGAATTGATAAGTACGTGTTGAGCCAGAGGATTATAGAACTCCAAGGTCATTCTCTAGTTTCCCTTTCACCACAAGTCTTTCGCAGGATGTTGAAGCTCCTAGAGCCAACGCTTACATTCAAAGGAGAAGACTGCAGATATATCTTGAAGAGACATAACAATGGCCTTGACCTCTTGCCTAAATATTTGGATAATCTCACATCTATTGCAGAAGAGATAACTAGGATTCAGGTTGACTCATTTAAAAACCCCTTTTGAGAAATCACTTGGTTGTTTACTAGGTTGACAGGTCAAGAAATCACTTCTACCATTTCTCACATGATTCTTTATAATTTATATTTTACAGTAAAATAACAAGTGATCTTTGATTGGGGAAAATTGATTTCTATCGAAATATTGTCCCAGTTAGTGCACTACAAAAAGGATAAAAAAATGTTTATGGTATCATATATGATATTCACTATACCGTATTGTTGTGAATTCCCAAAATTGACAATAAGTAAGAGGGTGAATTGTGAAACAAATCCGGTTACCTACTAGTATCAGGAATTATGTTGACATAAGACCCCTTTATATTTTTATGAAGTCTATAATGATTTTGTTTCAGTCCTCAAGAGGTTGTTGTTGGGAGAGAATACTTTAAGGATATCTGACCAGGCTAACAAATTTCTAGAGAAAAGAGGAACGATAGAACAAATGGATAATCACAATTTCATAAGTATATTTTCTTCCAAATAAAATCCTTCTTTTCTCCCGTATCATGTATCTGATAAAGTATTCATTATAGAGGTGGCAAGGCAATATAGTTTCTAGCTCCATTTTTTTCACCAAAAAAGGAAAAAGCAATTCATCCCCTTTCCATGGAAGGTTTGATATTTTGTATTCAGAAACATAAATAAAGTTGATGAGTTTGTGAATTACTTCAACAATGTAAATCTAAAGTATGATGAAAAAATAAAGGGGTTTGATCCCAATTTTATTTTTGTGGAACATATGATGTTAGTAGGATTCATCAACTCATTCATTCAAACTATATTTAATGAAGAAGAAGATAACACCCAAAGCGCTCCTTTACACAATTTTGGTGACGTAGAAACAATACTCAGTACTAATGAGTTTTATAAGAAAAAAGGAAAGGGTTCTAGTGAAAGGAGCACCCAGTCTCCAGTTCTTACTCTCAAAACTACCACATCTTGGAGCAATGCTCCAATGCCTCACCCAATTAGGAATATTTCCAATAGTAGATCAAGCGATGGAGGAGAGAAGAATCCCCCCCTAGAAAAATCAAGAGCTCACATAAGCTCCCTATGAGAAAAAAGAGGAAGAATGTAGTGCAAGAGGAAGATGACAATCTCATATAAAACTACATCAATAGATTCTCTCCTAAAGACATGGAGCCCAAGGTAGATATTGAGAAAATGTTTCCCAGAATTTATCAGCGGGGAAATATGGCTCAATAAAATTCATTATTAAAGATCATTTTAAATGAGACCTTTAGTGAAGACGAGTCATTTATTTCCAAAGTGTATTTTTTTATAAGGAATCTAAAAAATTGAGTGTAGAAAGAGGTGATCAGAAAAATAAGAAGGGAAAATTTCACTCAAAGGTTGACCTGAAAGATATGCGGCCATCCCAAATATCTAAAATTCACAGAGAAATTGGGGATGTTCTTGATGATTCTATCGGTGGTCTGGAAGCATAAAATACTAAGTTAAAAGAAAGGATCAGAGAGTTGGAAAGTGTCTTGATGCCTCTTCCAATCCTTGCAAGTCCTTTGCCAATGGTCAAACCAACCACACCCACCATTAAATTGAAAGGATATTCAAGTCTACTCACAACGGTCCAGAGTTATGTAGAAAAAAATATTAAGAAGAGAATGTCACTAATAACATAAGCGTAGTAAGTATAAAAAAATATTGTTTCTTTTGGCTCAAGGGCACATGCTTTTCTTGAATACTGCAATATGATTTGAAGGACGACGAAGGTTTTTACACTAATGTTGTTTTACCATTTGGAATTAAAATCTCAAACATGATAGAACTAAGAAGAAGAGAGGAGGACTTTCCTTCTCCAAGTTGAATAAAACAAATAAATGCTTGCTGAAGGAAACAATTACTAATTTGAGTTACATTGTTCAAGAATGCAGTGAAGCCATACTGAAAAAGGAATAATTGTTCAAAAGACTCATAGAGATAGACCTAGCAGGAGGTAGTAACAAGGTACAAGACCCTAAAGTAATTATGAACTCAATTTTTCTAACAAAGAAACAATTTAACGAACAAGTTGAGATATTTAAGGGGTTATCAATTGAAATGTTTTATAGCATACTTGAATATAATGAAGATGAAGTAGACAATTGGCTAGTGGATTATTCTGTGAAAAAACAAGATATTGAGGAAGCGATACATGGTATTTCTCTTGACTTAATATATTTGGAAGGTGAATTATTCAACATTAAAATCAGACATGAGATAAACTTCGCACCAATCATGAAAAACTATATTGAAGATTGGTTCAAAAAATAAATTGACAAATTAGCCAACAAAGGGAAAGAAATAGTTGAGATGGTTCCTGTAACTGTCAACGAAGACAATAAAAGGACAACAACAAGAAAGTAACAAAAGAGAGAGACCATCATAGTAAGTTTATGATGATCACATCTTGCTTTCTTTATCAATTTTTTCATCCAGTTACTCCGCTTCTTTGACTAGAAAGGTTTAACCGAAGTCTGGTAACTTCTCCCTATCTTATTTTCAATTCTTGCTACTCCATTGGCACCCACCATCCTCCTTCCCTAGATTACTTCTTGTTTGTATTTTCTTTATGGTCTGCGGGATCCCCAATCCCAATCGTAAGGAAAAACACATTTAAATTTCAAGGTTTTGTAACAGACTATATATCTTTCAGAAATCCCAAGAGAACTATTTTGGGATCAATTTTGATTGTACTTTGTAACTTTGAGTTTTGAGTATAAATTATTTCAGATTGATCTATCATTATATTTATTTGAGCTCCCCATGTGTTTACTCTATTAAAGTTCTCTTATGCATGCAGACCATCTTCTTTTATTTTATGTGATAAAAAATATTTAGTTTAACTATGATGGATTTGAGGAAATTTTGTTTATATTTTTCAAATATATGATGTGTGTGGCTCCTGGTCATCTCTCAGGAAATATTTTTTGAAAACAAAAAGCATTTATTTTACTGCAATTTTTATCTTTCTTTGAATATCATGACAGACTTTTTTAGAGTTCTGCATTACTCTCAAAATTTAGAACCCCAAGAAACTCTTGAAATTAAAGAGGAGTACCACCTCTATAAAAACGTAGAGGGATTTGTATCCCTGCAAGGTTGTCGTTTCAGTCCTAATGGATTCAAGCTTCAACATTTTTGGTGACCATACTGGGGACTGATTTATTTTCAAGATATTTGAGGAACTATAAATCTCCATGGATCAAATTTTTGAGAAGAAGATTCAAGAAAATTGC
Source organism: Picea engelmannii (assembly GCA_009831015.1). Lineage (NCBI taxonomy): Eukaryota > Viridiplantae > Streptophyta > Pinopsida > Pinales > Pinaceae > Picea > Picea engelmannii. The sequence goes on along the minus strand of ML831530.1, from coordinate 12,386 downwards.
TGCTTATTTTAAGCATGGCTCACTTTTTTTGTAATTTCAAAAAGAAACAAGAAGCACCAACGATTCAGGAGAATGAACTCCCTAGAAACTCCATTGAAAAAATTCAAAATGAATGGTTTCATTCATGTCATAATGCTTCTTTATATTCTTCATCAAGCCCATCAATGGCTTTGAAAGACTCAACAAAAGAGAGAAATACTCAAAGAAGGAGGCGATTTCATAATACCCCTTTAAATCTACCAGAAATAGACTTTCAAATGCCCAATATTCCTATTGAAAAATTTTGTACATTCTTTTGGTATGCTTCAGAAGATGCAGAACAACATTTGATTAATTTTAAAGGTACATGTTATAATTTCAACCTCACTGAAGCCAATGTTACATGTAGATTATTCTTACAAACTCTACGAGGGAATTCTCTTGAATGGTATAGTTCATTACTTCCTAACTACATTACCAACTAGGATGTCTTAGAAGATTCATTTGCAACAAATTTAATCTCAAAATTGCATTCATATGTTTTTAAATGTTGTTTCCCACCCATCCTCTCCCATATATAAGCAAGATAATGAATTGACCAATTTTGAAGAGGACTCTAATCAAAGATTGAATGAAATTTCTAAGTCAAGTCATGTTGTTGAATATGAATATGAAAATGCCAAATTACAAGAAGAAAATTTCATCCTCCTATATAATCCATATGAAGATATTTCAAGAAGCAAATTTGAAAATCAAATTGAGGAGCCTCCACCCAATACACAAGAAGATTCCATCCTTGTAATAGATGATGAAACATCACAAGAGAACTTGCAACAAGAAGAACTGATGGAAGAAATGAATCTTGTGAAGATTGATGAAAAAGATCACCTTTACAAGAAAGAAGAATCTTTTCAAGAGATTTTTGATGAATCAAGAACCTTGGAAGTGGTTGTAAATAAAGAAAGGGATGAATGCATTCTCATGATGAAAGCATTGATTTTATTGAATTATGGTTTCAAAGAATTGTTGTCCAAACAAAACAATCAAATATTCACCATACTTGATATGGTTTTTCTCGAGTATATATTGACAGTTCCCCTTACTCATTGGTACAAGTCCCAACATATCTCATAATTTTGAATAAGGTAACTGGTCTTGAGATTTTGGTGTTCTCAGGAATGCAAATCCATCAAAGGAGAAGAATGGAGAGATATCTTGAAGAGACATAACAATGGCCTTGACCTCTTGCCTGAATATTTGGATAATCTCATGTCAATTCCAAAAGACATAACCGAGATTCAGGTCGACTCCTTTAAAAACCCCTTTCGGGAAATTTCTTGGTTTTTTACCAGGTTGATAGGTCAGGAAAGCATTGCTACCATTTCTCGCATGATTCTTTATATTTTATATTTTTTAGAGTAAAAGAACAAGCCATATTTGACTGGGGAAAATTGATTTATATCGAAATCTTGTCCCAAATAATGCACTTCAAAAAGGATAAAAAAATATTTATGGCATCATATATGATATTCACTATAGTGTATTGTTGTACATTCCCAAAATTGACCATAAGTAAGAGGGTGAATTGTGAAACAAATTCAGTTACCTTCTGGTATCATGCATTATGAAGACATAAGACCCCTTTATATTTTTATGAATTCTATAATGATTTTGTTTCAGTCTTCAAGAGGCTGTTGTTGGGAGAGAATACTTCAAGGATATCTCACCAGGCTAAAAAATTTCTATAGAAAAGAGAAATGATAGAACAAATGGATAATCACAGTGTCATAAGGATATTTTGTTCCGAGGAAAATCATTCTTTTCTCTCGTATCATGTATCTGATAAATTATTCATTGCAGACGTGGCAAGTAAATTGTTACATCCCCTCTTCTGGTACGACTCCTACGATGTACCACCGGTAAAAGCACCCTTAATTTTTTTTTTTTTTTTGTGTGTGTAGGAAGGTAGTAATGACATTATACTCAACATTGCAACATGATGACAAA